>JAVQKG010037059.1:0-14009 GCA_036025885.1 Hypseleotris bucephala
AGTTCTTGTTTCTGTAATAGTTTCATATTTGATGGTTGAATTCTGGTGGTCATTTTGTATTGAGATGTAAAGGTGCTGATAAGGCCTGTATGCCAAAGCGTCATTTTTCTACCTTGCAAATGTTTGGATATTAAAGAAATTCAGTATTGCTATTGTATTTTTGTAATTTATTAATATATCACACAGTAACTATGGGCCTTAGTTAGCCGCAGGGTTGACACTGAGACGTACACAGACGGACAACCATTCACTCTCACTTTCATTCAATAGGGATTATTTAGGATTCTCCATGTATTGAATGTAACTGGATATGAGAACCCACAGTAAGACAGGGAGGACATGCAGACTCCATCTTGAGATTATAGTCAGTTGGCCCGGGATTGGAACCCACAATCTCTTATTTGCTAACCTGCCCTCTGCCCCCGTTTTATGTAATTATTATTGTTTATTATATTTTTTTCTTGATATTTGATAGCTCCCCATAAGAATAAGCACAAGGTGTATATGATATGAAGTTTTATTGAAAACAGTTTTATTTTAAACTGAATAAAAATCCTCTATCTTTCATTTGAGAATCTTGACTAAATTGAGGACATAACTAACAATTGTGCACACAATCAGGTAAAATCCAGAACATTTAAACAGTGAATTGATGGCCAAAACCAGAGTCACCAGTGGTCCCTGTACCACTGTTTGAGAACCACTTCTATATAGAGCATTGACTAGTCTTCGGTTGTATTTGCTGTTGAAAGTTAGAAAAACTATCACAAGATTTTTTTTTTCAACTTTATTCACACTTAAAACATACACACACATAATTTAAAAACTGCATTAATATATTATCACAACAAATATGACTTTTCATAAACATATTTATTGTTATGTCCGTACTAGGTCCATTTTGAGTGTTTTCTGCAGACTTGCGATGCTAGCGTCCAGAGCTGCTAGCCCGTCTCTGAAGACCGCCTCGTCCCGTGTGTTGAAGCTTGACTCCGATTGGACGGTCCAGTCGCTGACCACTGAGTCCCCGTCCTGCTCGGGCCCCTGGAGTGACCCATGATTTGACAGCGATGGGTCTATAGATTTTGCATCATCTTTGACAGTGTTAGTTAGTGCATTTGGGATATTATGGTCAGGAAGGCTAGGTTTGTTCGTCTCCATTGAAAGGAGGTACTGGGTGATGTGGTCTTTGGCGCCTCCTGGTGGATATGACTGGTGGTTGTCAGGAGTAGGGATAGATGAATCATAGCTGTCAATAATTCTACAAGACAAAAGCAGAAAAAAATAGAATTGTCACTTAACACAATCAAATCAAATAAAAATTAATTGGACAGTAAAGCATTTAAGAGGGGAAAGTTCTCTGACTAATAGACCCATTTTGTATCTGTAAAACATTCTAAAAAGCATGCCTGGAAATAAATCAGCTATTATCTATGGAGAATTAACATTAGCCACCAAATATTGCTAAGAATGAATAAACAAGCTGGTTTTGACAAATCACAACATATCAGCTACATGTCAAAACCTGGTTTGAAAACATAAGAGAAGGTACCGAGGGTAGCCATTTTATTTCACTTTTAGTATAGTATACACTTGCAAATTATTCTGGTCATCTATATTTCGCACAGAAAATGCATTATAATCCAATTTCCAGTTAACATCATTTTGAGTCTTTTCAAATACAAAATGCTTATAAATATATTAAAAAGTAACCAAAACACTAATAATTTCAATATACCCACAGGCCCTAAAATGGGTCTTACTTGTGTAGTTCTTCTATCTCTTGCCGTTTCTTCTGTACAGTTGCTTCTAGTTTGAACTTGTCTTGTAGCGTCACCCGTAGTCTGTTCATAGTGCTCTCCAACTCTACCAAAGAAAAATAATAATAATAATAATAAAAGAAAATGCATACAAAAGTCATACCAACTAATACAAAGTCATCATATCTACTGGTGTTTTCAAACCTGATTTAATGGCAGTATTGTCCTCCTCTTTGCTCTGTAGCCTCCTCTGGGTTTCCTGTAGTGTTTTCTGGACTTCTTTAAGCTCATTCTCGGAAGCAGAAAGTTTCCCCTGCAAAGTTGACACTGACCAATAACAAAAGATATTAATTGATGGTAAAAAAAAAAACTGAACAAATGTGTGTGTGTAGTTTTACATTGAGAGTTTAGGAGCTGGTGTGATGCCTCCTTGTCCTGTAGTTGCTGGTTCAAAGCCATCACCTGTCTGGAACAACAAACCCAATTAATCATCATTCTGGAAGGTCCTCTGAGACAACCCTGCTGCGATATAGGGCTATACAAATAAGGTTGATTTGATTTAATTAGCAGTATGGACTGATTGGGGCAGGAATCAAACCACTAACCTTTTGTGGAGGAACTGCTTTTACCATCTGTGCTACTGCCACCCCAAATAAGATCGATGTACTGTATGTATATATGTGGTTGCCAAATGTAAAGTCTGATTGAAGATATCCCTCTAGTTACCTTTGTAGTTCTTTGGTGTGGCTCTCACTCTGGTTCTGGTTGGTCTCAGTGTTGAGTGAAGAGGAAACTGTCTGTTCTAATAGACTCAGGTAGGTCTGGGCTGACTCTCCTGCACACACAACAAGGATATACAGTAGGAAACATACTGTCTTTACCCAAAAACCATCCACAGTATGACATCAAAAAGTTAAAACAGACAAAAACTTACCTTGTCCATCCATTAGTGTTTTCAATTCTTCTAACAAATTCTGCACTCTCTTCCTTCTCTCCTCAGCTCCTCCACTAGTTGACACTTCTTCTGACCTTTCCTTGTCCCCTCCAGAGACCTCCCCTGGTCCCTGGTCCTTCACTGGGACACAGTCCAGAGCAGTGAGGGGTCCAGGAGGGCACTTCTTAGGAGGCTGGGGGCTGCTAGGTTTGGACAGAGCTTTAAGCAGGTTTTGTTTGCCTTGAGGTGGGTGTAGTTTGACTCCGGAGTGGGGGGTGGCAGTGTTGCGTTGTGGGGTGGTCCCTGGAGGTTTAGTGGTGGATTTCTTGCGGACCATCTGAGCGCTACGAGGGGTGGAAACTAAAATATGGAAAAGAAATAGAAAAAAATACAAATTAATTAAGTATTAATTTGATCAAAGCATTCAAATATGTAAAGTCATATGCAGTTTGACCCAATGCAGTGGTAATCTGACTTTTGACCAAATACGAACTCACAAAATATCTAGCTCATTTAAATCAACAAGAAAGAGACAAAACCAACCAAAGGCTATGAAAATGTTGTCATAATAGTGGGCTGGCAAATGTGTGCAGTGGCATTGAAGCAGGTGCAACCAAACTGGGGTCTAGGAGTTTGAAAACCCTAAAAAGGGACTTAAAAAGGTCTGAACCAGGACTAAGACAAAACCAAACTGGGTCTAAACAACAAGGAGACAAGTCTAAACCAGGATTAAAACCGGTCTAAAGTAGGATTTAGACAGGATATGACCAAAACTGATCTAAACCAAGTTATAGCCAGGGCAAAAACTTTATCAGAATTGTAAGAATTTACCTGATTTGGACACTGATCTTCTAATAGCCTTTTTCCCTGTTGGCGTGTGAGGTCTACCTTTGGCTGCCCCATCTTTGACAGCCTTGTCTTGCTTTGGCATAGCTCCTACAATGTAAACACAAGATAGTATAACTTTCTGGAAGCTACTAGTACGCTAATGGTCTTCACACTTACAAATAGTTTACTACAAGTTGCTATGATAGTATTATGTATTTCCAACCTAGTGAATGAAAGCCAATCTGACCTAGGTTGTCATTATGTAGGATGTCACTGAGCAAGGCAGCACAGCGATCCAGGCCCTTGTGCAAAGTAGCAACCTGTAATAGATAGGAAAAAGTAGACACATTGCATTGGAATGGAAATAATGTAATGGCATACCTGCTCTTCTGAGTCTGTGGAGTATAGGGAGTAAGCGGGCTTAGGTCTTGATTTAGGAGTTCCTCTAAAAACATATTAATAAAAAAGAAATGTCATTGGGCAAATTTATTAAGCTTAAACATAGAGTTGAATAAAAAATGTATCAATCACAAATACTATGGCAATATGCTCTGGTAACATATTGCAAGTGTATTAATTATTCTAGTTAAGTATTAAATGTAAATAAGAAATATTATGAGCATATTTTATGGACAATATGAAGAAACCTAAACCTAGAGTACTTACTTTGTCCTTGGAGTTTGTACTTTGCCTGTTCCTGCTAGCCTGCCTGATGTCACCGGCTTTTATAAACAAGAGAAGCACAGCATATTACAGTACAATCATTGCGAAGTGAAAATGGCCATCATATTATTGAATTTGAGCAAGGTGAGGCTAATGGCTGCGTGTTGACATACCTTGGTTTTAGCAGCTATTTTGGAGGAAAACATGGCGGCGTCACTTCAGCAGATAGAGAGTTGAAGCATGATTATAAAAAAGTAAATATACGGGCTAAAATCAGCAGTAAAAGGCTGTTGTAGGACGATGTTCTAGTTTTGACCAAACATTCCCCACTCGCTTGAACCACAACAAATGTTCAAAACAGGAACCGGGGCGAAAACTGGCCAATAACAGGCGTCCTTCAGGCTAAGCCCCTCCTACTCGGAAGTGGTGAGGGATGTGCATGCTGTCCATGATGCTGTCATATAATTGATGTATGTCATATCGTGGATCTATTATAAGCTCTTATTTAAAATGTATTTCTTAAATGACTTATCAATTTACTAATTTAAAATGCATTCTAACAACTTTAATTTTACATTTGTACATATTGAGAACATGTGGTAATTATGTATATGACCTGTTTAAAATAAGTCTGGCAATAAATATTTTGTTATAATCTAGTTTAGGAATTGGACAAAAAAACCTTCAGAAGACAATGTAGTTAGTCCACTTTCATCCAGGTAACGTTTATGTCAAAGGGTTAAAAGAGAGCATTTGGACAAGACTATTCATGCCTTCCTTTGAAATAATGTGATAGTAAATGGACACCAAATCTTTGCTTTCAAAAGAGTTTTTTTTTTTACATCTCAAAACAGAAATATAGTCTGACTATATGTCATAGTCCACAAAGCATGCAATACAAATTTAAAACAAAACAAACATAAAAGAAAAGTTAGTAGAAAACATCCTTTGAACTGAACATGGATGATAGAGCTTTTGTATACAGAAGAACAATAAAACTGATGTAGTTAACCCCAGTCCTCCTCGTCTGCAGCGGCGGGTTGAGAAGCAGGCTGACTGCTGGGACCGTTGTTATGAGAGAACTGACAGAAACAACACAAACATAAGTTATCTCAATATTATCAGCACATATCTGCAGCAGAAACAAAAGTGTTCACCTTTCTAGAGTCTGTAGCTCCAAATGTTTTCATGGCAGGACCGGCAGAGCCAGGGCCACTGAAGGCATTCTCCTCCAGCCAGGCAGGCACCTCCTGCTGGGCCTGTGGAGGTGTACACACAACATTAGTGTTCATGTTTATACATGTTGATGATGAGTACAGTCCCACACAGACCTTAGAGAGGATGGTGATGAGAGAGCGGGCCAGCTGACTGTCAGCCTCAGGGTCATAGAAGGACACAGCTCGGCCGATGTTGCCACAGCGACCGGTTCTCCCGATGCGATGCACATATTCATCTATGTTGTTGGGCAGGTCAAAGTTGACCACGTGCTGTACATCTGGGATGTCCAGACCTCGAGCAGCCACTGAGGTGGCCACCAGGACGGGACATTTTCCAGAGCGGAAATCTGCAAGAGCCTGTTCACGCTCCCGCTGCTCCCTGTCACTGTACACAATACACTAATGTTACTACAGCAAACAGCACCAAATACATTACAAATATACTCTACTGACCCGTGAATACTGGTGGTGGAGACCTTCTCCTGACACAGGAACGTGGCAATGAAGTCTGCTTGTCTTTTGGTCTCCACAAACACCATGGTGCGCTCATTTCCTTAAATCGATCCATTATTTTACTACTGTACTGGGTGTAATTGGTAGAAGTGTGTTGTTAAGTGTTCTAATACCTGTAACTTTGAGAATGTCCAGGAGTTTCTCTCTCTTTGAAAACTTAGTGACTTCAACAAACTCTTGTACCACGTCAGTACAGGCTCCTCCCACTATCCCCACAGCCAGGAACAGGTAGTCTGTCCTGAGGAAGTCAGCTGCCAACCTGCAACACACATACACATCAGCTTACAGTGCTCCTCACAGACAGACAGTACGAGTGTAAGAGAGGAGCGCACTTCTGGATGTCTTCTGGATATGTGGCACTGAACATCAGAGTCAGTCTGTTCTCTTTGGGGGGCATCCCAGGACTGCTCACCAGCTTCCTCATGTCAGGCTCAAAGCCCATGTCCAACATTCTGTCAGCCTCGTCCAAAACCAGGTACCGAATCTTTGTCAGGCCAACCTAAAACAACACATATACTGAGCACAGCTGCCATTGAAGGACGTGTGTTAAACATTGTGAGAGCCACAGTACCTTTCCTCTCTGAATCATGTCCATGAGGCGTCCTGGTGTTCCACAGAGGATGTTACAGCCTCGACACAGGTCTCTGATCTGGTAACCTGTGCTCACTCCTCCATACACCACTACAGGGCGCACACATGTTCTGAAAGAAAACACAAAAACAACCACAAAGACAAATTAATCATTTTAAGGTACATTACTTTATTATGCATCATCTCATTTCAACTCTTCTGATATGCTCAGTGCTCTCTTCAATTCTGATTTAGAATGATGTAAATCAACATACCCATGGGCAAACTTCCTTGCCTCCAGATAGATCTGGTTGATGAGCTCTCTTGTTGGAGCCACAATAATAGCCTCAGGCTCTTGAAGCTCACTAAACTGACTGGCTGCTACTCCGTCTGCCATCAGCTGCTGTAGGATGGGCAGCAGGAAGGCCGCCTGGACACACAGGACACAGTATTTAGAAGAATGAATAAATTACACATATACAAACATGTCCTCCTCACCGTTTTCCCAGAGCCGGTTTGGGCACAGGCCATAAGGTCTCTGCCCGCTGAGATGATGGGGATTCCATGTTTCTGAACTGGTGTGGGCTTCACATAACCTGATTTACTTACATTCTTCTTCAAAGACTCACACAGATTAGCCTCTTCAAAAGTCTGAAACACATTAACAAGTCATAAAGATTAAAGAATGCTTTCTTTCCTTTTCAACACTACACTGCTCACCATGATAGCTTGTGGAGGGTTGGGTCCGCCGACCTCGACCATGATTTCATCGTACTTCTCAAAGTTGATTCCAGATTCATAATGAGCAAAAATAGTTTCTTCATCCTCTGGGAGGCTGGGGGGAATGTACGTCACTCTAGGTTCTGTAAAGAAAAAGCATGTATCTCTAAACCTGAACGTGGATATTAAAACTAGTGATATACTGACAAATACTTACTTTCTTCATCACCTGTGTCCCCCTTCTTTTCTGAGTCATCTCCTAAAAATTATTTACTGTTACATCTCTGACTTCACATGAAGTTTATGGCAAAGTCATCTGAAATCTTCTTACCTCCTTGAGAAAATGTTTCCTCTTCCTTTCCTCTGTATCCTGCAAAATACAAACGTATGTTTAAAGTATGTATTACACAAAACAACATCTCTGACCTACCTCCTCCAAATCCACCTCTGCCACCGCGCTCACCACCTTCAACACAAGTCATTTAAGGACCATTGTATATACTGTATTAAAACTATATCATGTATAGAAGATAAACTATCAGACAAAAAGCTTACCTGAGCCAAAGCCTCCTCTACCACCTCTGCCTCCTCGTCCACCTCGACCTCCTCTAAAGCCTGTTCACAAAACACACTCAGCAGCTCATCAAACATGATACGGTTAGGTGAAAAAAATTTTAAGTCCTACCATTTTCTGAGCTTTCATTATCATCTGTGAAAAACAAAGAATAATTTAGTTAAAGAATGTGAAAAATGTAGATTTGATATTGGAATATAAATCACCATTGAAGTCTCCACTGTCTGTCCTGCCAAAACCTCGGCCTATCAATGACAAAAAAAGAGAGCAATATTTGTCATTTCTTACTGTAGTAGTGACAGTAGCACATAACTCCATACAATGAAGACCTCACCTCGACCTCCTCTTCCTCTGAAACCTCCTCTTTCACCTCCAGTGTTGTTCCAGCTGCTATTGTCTGTCAATCACAAAATACATTCATTCATCATTTTTACTTCATTTGGCTCAACTATACCCAGGGCATTCAAAATTAAGAACCTTACCATTTCCATTTTCATCTCCATCTATAAACATAAGCACAATGATTTACACACTGGCCAAGAACAGGTTGCATTAGCACATTAAATTAAATAAAATGAATGTTCCGACACTGCTATATTTGATACATAATGTGCCAATATATTAATACTACAGCCATCACTTTTTATATTTTTTTTACAGTCATGCCCTGACATAAATTACCTGTGAATGAAGGCTTGAACCCTCCTCTCCTTCCTCCTCGTCCTCTTCCCCCACGGCCTACGAGATAACACATTTAATTTTTAATACTTTAAAAACTACATTTCAAAAGATTAATTAATTCTTAGATGCATTAGCTTACCTCTTCCACTATCACTGTCATTATTCCAGAAATCATTTTTTGTCTCTAAAAAAAAAAAAAAAGTGTTACACGATGTAATGTTTAAATTCATCAGTTTAGAGTAAAACTTCATAGAATGACAGTCCTACCTCCGTTTGAATGGCTTGTTGAAAACGAACTAGTGGTTATAGTAGGTGTCTGAAACAATAAGTAAAGGCAGAAATTAAACTTTAGGCACACCAGTACAAGTCAAATGAACTAATGAACTAAAAAAAATCATTATTATTAATCATCATTAAATTACTTACGTCTTCTTCCCATTCGTCGCCCATATTTGCTTCTGAAATACAAAGCAACCAAGCAAGACGTTAGAAAATAATTAAAAAGAATATAATATTATTGCATGCAAATATCCCAACTAAATGTTATCTTTCATGTACAGAACACGAGCCGCTCACTGACAGACCACGTGGAGCTCGTTAGCTTAGCAACTTTTTTCCATCACTCTTCCAAAATATAAAATTCACATTTGCGCGAAATTAGGCTAATGTACGTCTATGGGACAAGTAATCCTATTGGTAAAATATGTCCAAATAAAGAAATAATGAAAATGTTGGCGTTTGCTAGTGGCTTTGCATTAGAACCGGTTAGCTTAAGTTAGCTCATTATGCTAACCCGCGTGAGCAACCGGTTTTCCAAGCTAGCGAAGCACGCCGCAACATATACACTATATTAATACGTGAATAATACTTACATATAAATAACCCTGCTTGTATGTGTTATTTGGCAGTAGTTTGATAGTTCTTCACCGCCTGATTTGGACCCAGTGCTCTGCTCGTCTCGACTCACGGTCAAGTCACACCGGGGTTGCCAGCTGCGCAGAAGGATTCCCGCCCAGTCAGAAAAAAATGCCTCACTTTGATTTTCAATTTCTCTCTCTCTCTTTCTCTCCATTTAGTTTCAAGGGAATAAACTGACCATACGGGTCTTCTGAATAATTTAAAGTAACATATACACTGAATGTTGATTTTAGGGTTTAGGATTTATAAATACATCATTTAGGTCCACTACTATTTTAATATGCATACCTACTATATCTTAGATTAATGTTCATATTACAAAATGTAGCATATAATTATTAATCGTGTGGAACTGATGGAAAAATAGTACTCTGTGTTTAATTTATACAGCCTATCACAAATATATACAGCTTATTCTTAAATGTTAATCCAATGACTCGTTTAGTTATAATAGTTACCCATTAATTAAGCATATTTGACTTTTGGGTGAAATCATAGATTGTCCCAATGCAATAAAATCTTAATTTCTTTCACTTCATGACATGTTATAGGCCTAAAATTACTGTGCATGTACATTTATATTTTCTGTGCTCTCTAAATTGCTTTCTACTTTTTTTCTCTTGTTACTGTTGTATTAAGCATTTTCATACTACGCCGATAGGTCTGCAATAAAGATAAACTGAATTAAATCCCAGACCAAACTGAAACACTACAATTAATATGTATAAAAAATATGAGAACAACTGACAGCTATGGGAGCTGATATATTTCAAGAAATTGATTGAATTATTGTTCAAACTGAACTCTGAAACTGATCTAGTAGAGTTTTCTTCACAGGGACAGTGAATTAGGCAAAAACAGAAAAGGTGATCAGAAAAGGTTAGGGTTAAGAGAAGCTGGTGGTGGAATATGTTATGAAAGCATTAAGTCTTTACACAATTGTTGCACTTGCAGCTTTTTTTATGTATTATTGTGAACTGAGAAAACATAGAAAGCTCAAAAAAGTGGTGGTAGTGTCAAGGCATTGTTTATATCCCAGAAGTTTAAAAAGATGCGATAAAAAGCATACTATAGGACTTTTAAATCTGCTCAGGCATATTTAAGTCCACGGCTGCAGGGAGCTGTTCACTCTGGTGTGGTGCTGATTCGATGGACCATGGTGTCGGTGTAGGTTCAGCGCTCCACCAGCAGAAGTCTCAGAAGAGTTAGGGCAGGCCTCTCCTCTGGTTACCAGAGGAGGGGGCAGCCAAGCCAGAGCCAAGCCAGAGTCTGGTAGAAACTGAAAACTACAGATGCCTCAACAGGACTAAAAAAATCCTAAAGAATAGCCTATTCCCCCAGGGCATGAACTGTAGCCTATGCCCTCCTGTCCTCATGAATAATTGAAGCCTGAAAATCCAGACTAACAGACTTAAAAAATACTTTTATCCATGGAATGGAACCTGTCAGCAACTTTACTCAAAAAGTAAAGCACAGATTTGGATGAAAACCTGGAAACTGCCTTGGCGGAGGTTTGAACACTTTCTGGTTGAGTCCTTGTTTTTTTGACCTGGTTTAGTCATCGACACACAGTGGTCCCCTGTTACATCTGGGGCCTCAGTTGCACTGTCACTGACTGTACTGCCTATAGTTGATGATTTTATTGAAGTACAGTTGACTCCGGTCCAGTGCTCCGCTCCGGCCTCATAAACAGCCCTACAGGATGTATGGATTGCCCGCGCTGCATTGTGGGACGTGGGCTGCTGCTGTAGTCAAGATGGCGGAACACCTGAGACGGGGCGAAGAGCCTGCTATAGCACAAGGCCGTGAATGAAGTTTTTAACACAAACCTCCCTTAAATATCACGTATTCTGAAATCGAACGTAACCCGAGCAGTGACTGAGACGTTCACAAACAGCAGCGGAGGCGCAAACTACAGAGGATAAAGTCGTATGAATTCCGACGAGAAGGAGGACTGTGAGTGTGCGCCACCACAGGCCGAGCTTAGCCCCGCGAGAGGAGAGGCGAGGTGGGCAGCGTGCGCAGGACAGAGCGGGGATCCCGGGCCTCCGCTTAGACAGGCTGCGGAGGAGAGCTAGCTGCACACACTAGCCGCCGGGCTGTCATTGCTCTGTCATTTTAGTTAGCATACAGTTAAAGCAGCGGTACTTGCAAATGAAATGCAGTATAGGTGGACACAGTTTATAGTGGCTGGTGTTTTTTGTTTTAACATTAATGCTAAATAAATGAAATAGTTTGAGAATATCTGATATTTGCTACCTCAGCGTCAGGATGCCTGCTTCATGACATCTTTTGCTGCAGCCTTAAATGCCCTTGCTACATTGGCATCAGTCCGGTTATTTTCTCATTACTGGAAGTGCATTGTTTAGCTAGATTAGTGTGAAAATATATTGTCGCAAGTGAAAACATAAATTTGCAAACATAATGTATCAGGCTGATTTCAATAGGGTGCCCAGAATTGATTTAGTTAATTAACCTCATACACTGCATCTACTGGTTTTGTGTTTTTAGAGAAATCGAGGAGTCTGAAATCGAAAACCCTGAAGCAAGCCGAATGTAAGTGTTCAAATGATTTCATATGTCAAAGTCTCACTTCCTGTTTTGTTTATAGCCACTTGCTATTAACCAGTAATGACAGATTTATTTGCACTTAGATTTTCTCCTGGTATGTTTTTATATTCACTATTATTGTTTTTACATGATCATTTCTAAAGGACAAACTTGAAAAGAGTATTTTTTTGTAAGCGTGGTTATGTTGAATCTTATTGGTTAACCACACCAGACATTTTTCATTGCACTTTCACTTTGTTGAAGCAAACGGGAGTATTGAAGATGTTATTGGTCTGAATTAAAATGCATGTTTATATTTCTACACATAAGTAATTCACAAAGGTTTTCCCCTATATTTATGGTGAATACACTTGTTATATTGGCTTAAGTTGACCACAGTATAACCAAAGCATCAACGTGTCAAAAAGTTTAAACTATAATTTTCCACAATTTCCTCTGGACTGTAACATACTAAGACTACTAATGCCGGGTCTATAGTAGTAGTGCTAAATCTTGTCATTGTTCCTGTCTGCTTCTCCAAAATGCTTACAAAAATGTGCACACAATGGAGCTATCCTTATTACTAAATTACTTGATACTAAATTCTGTACATTTTTTTTTATTAATTAATACACTTACCATATTTATGTCCAATACACAATCACCAAATCTGAACTAAAATGTATGCGAGAGCTGGATAAAACCTTACCAAAAGCTGGATTTGGCCTTTCCGTAGCAGTTATAATCAAAGAATACTACTTTGTTGGAATTACTTGCATATTTCTAGGTTAAAACCAGTGTTAATTTTGACAGCATGTTATTTAGTTTTAGTCAAGTTTTAGCCATGTCATTCTTTTTAGTTTTAGTCTAGTTTTAGTCGACTAAAATGTCATGTAAATTAAGTCGACTAAAACTAGAATGAATTTAGTCAAGCCAATTATAATTTTGATTTTAGTGAACTTGTCCGCTTTAAAGACTTTGATACCACATCCATCCACACTGGAAAACACTTGGTCATAAGACTTTGGGTTTGAGGTTATTTTTCATCAGCAAAAAAATTTAACAGATTGCGGCTGGCACTGAAGGAAGTGACGCTAACTTAGTATGCTCCTCCCCAATTAAAACCCCAGTTAAAAAGTGATCATAACTCCACTCACCCTGTCTTATTCATTTTTGTTTAGTTTTTCTTAGTTGACCAAGATGTCTGCATGTTTTTGTCAATTACGTTTTAAATATCATGTTAACGAAAACTATGACGAAAACCATTTGTCAACACTGGTTAAAACAGTACATGCTAAACTACTATGCTAACTGTGCACAGGAAGCGAGCAGCTGCTAAACATCTCATAGAGCGCTACTACCACCAGCTAACGGAGGGCTGCGGGAATGAGTTGTGCCCCAACTCGTGGTGCGCGTCGTCGGTGGGTTTCAGCCGCATGGACAACAACGCGGCGGCCGTCAAAGCGCTGGAGCTCTACAAGGTCAACGCCAAGCTCTGTGACCCACACCCCTCCAAGAAGGGCACCGCCTCAGCCTACCTGGAGAGCAGCGCACACAGCAACGCAGACAGTAACAGCAAGATGAACAACAGAGATAACCACTCCGTCAGGGACAATTTTAAAGGTGAGGGCATTACTTAAGAGATTTGATCGTAAAGGTAGACTGCATTGGATTTAAAGAGGAGGGATATATAGGATTTGAAAACAGTGATTATCTAGCATGTTCTTTAATTGTTTTGTGGTTGGAAAATACAAACGTAAAGCTGTCCTTACAAGTGTATACAAGCCTATATCGAGGGAATGTTTTTTTTTCTCTTATTGAATATTGAAGAAGGTTTAAATCAGTCATCTGGACTTGGGTTTTGAGTTGAAGACGTTTCGGCTCTCATCCAAGAGCCCTTATCAATTCTAAAAGTTGACTGGGAAAAGTTCACATATATCCTATTCCTGAGTGGGAGGGTTAAACCTAAACCTGTTCTTAATGGCCTGTTATGTTGAAAGGGCTAGGTTAGTTTTGGGTCGTTAGTGTCATGTGGTCTCAGTTGCTGGGGGTGGGGGCCATTAGTAGTTTCGGGTGAAACT
>JAVQKG010037103.1:0-16889 GCA_036025885.1 Hypseleotris bucephala
TTTAATGAAGTCATTAATAAAGAAATATGACGTCTTCACAAGCAGCTGCCAACAAGAGACAAGACAAGAGGCACATAGACCTAAACCAGGTCTAAACCAGGTCTAAACCAGGACTAAACCAGGTCTAAACCAGGACTAAACCAGGACTAAACCAGGTCTAAACCAGGACTAAACCAGGACTAAACAAGAGACAAGAAAGGAGGCACATAGACCTAAACCAGGTCTAAACCAGGTTTAAACCAGGACTAAACCAGGACTAAACCAGGACTAAACCAGGACTAAACCAGGACTAAACAATAGACAAGACAGGAGGCACGTAGACCTAAACCAGGTCTAAACCAGGTCTAAACCAGGACTGAACCAGGACTGAACCAGGACTGAACCAGGACTGAACTAGGACTGAACCAGGACTGAACCAGGTCTAGGATTAGTCTAGTGGCGACGGTGGTGCAGAGGGTACGCGTTTGCCCTGCAACTGGAGGGTCGCTATTCCTACCATGAATATTAAGTAATTAATTAATTAAGGATTAAATTTGTAAATGCAATAACTCAGGAAGATTTTGGCTCATCTTCTTCAAACTTTCTGGACAGTTGCATATGATGAAAACGCTGAACTAGACTCACTTTGGTACTTCTGCGATGAATAATAATTGATTAATCAACAAATTTATGATTTGGAACATTTTATTGGAGCCATTAATCCTATCCATAATCCTATGGACTGAATGAAGAATGTAGTTTTAATGAAATTTACAAAACTTGACAAAAGCATTCTTCACACATCCAGAAATGTGTATTCTGGCTTTCTAAAATACTAATATGTAAAGATACTTGTATCCGTGTGTATTAGCTGCTGTTCAAGCTGTGCAGATATGTTAGGTACAAACCAAAACATATGCCAAAGCATTCATGTCCTTCTCTTGTACTACTATAGTTTGTATGAAAGAGCTTTAATCTTTTGAACGTGAGATTACAAGCAGCCGAGAGCCATAACGTCGAAAGAAATATTACATCGAAGGTATTTTATATAGCTTCCTTCTAATATCAGTGTGCAGCAAAGAGAGGTGGCTCTGTATTTTAAATCAGCCTATACGGGCTACTATATAAATCATATGTATTAGATATGTCTGCACAAGCAATGAGAGCCCAGCTTGATATTGGGGAGGCCAGCAATTGCTCAACAAATTGAATCCAGCATGCCTTTATTTATGAATATTCATAATAACGTAGTTTAGAATGTAAAATGAGGCTATATTGTTTTTCTGTTTTGAAATGTCTTATCTAGTACGCCTTGTTTCTAAGGCTTGTGTGTGAGTGGGCTAGCGCTTAACTGAGCTCATGCAACAGCCATAAATTAGAATAAAACAGTTTTTGCCTAAAGCGAGGAATAAATAAATCTGACTTGTGAGCAGAAATAGCGTTTTCTTTATGCATTCACTGCAGTTGATAGTTATTGTTTAATCTTTGAAGGTGCAATGTCTACTCATTCTTAATGGCACCACACTTGCTTTTGTCTTATTCAAAATTAATTGTGATTATCTTGTAGCACATTAATATTGCTGTGATACAGTTCAAGTCTTACCTGGAAAAATGTCTTTCACTCCACGTTGTGTCTATAATGTCTCTTAAAGACAATGCTTACCTTTTATGTGGCTCTTCAATATATGGCTAACTATAAAGCACAGACAGCTCTGCAATCAGGGGAGCCAGGCACAGAGATGTCCTCTATACTTCAGTCTGTTTGATGGAGCAGGCCCTGTTGCAGAATGACTGTGGGATAAAAGCAGCTCTTTCATACTTTACTGGGGAGGCGTATAGCTCTGTGTAGCTCTGCATAGCTCTGTGTAGCTCTGTATGGCTCTGTGTAGCTCTGTATAGCTCTGCATAGCTCTGTATAGCTCTGTATGGCTCTGTATAGCTCTGTATGGACAGCAGACTAAATGGTACTAAAGCCAGGCCCTGCAGGAGGAGAGTGAAGGAGACATAGGCTCAGTGGGACATCCCACAGAGGCAGTCCCTGCGCTGCACACACAGGCATAACATCAGCCTCAGGCTCAGGCTCTGAAGATCCCACTGCTGCTATCTTTACTGATTTGATCTGTTTCCCTTCCTTAGATCTACTGTGTTTTTAAAACACAAAGAAGTCCTCTGAGACTTCATGATTCAAGTTTTTACTTTTTTATAGCTTCATTTCTGGGACTTCCTGTTTTTCACATCTGTCACGTTTTTTGTTGTGTGTTGGATCAGAAATGGAAAACATTGACGACTGTGGCTGCTTTATTTAACACTGTGACTGTGTCTGTATGCGAAGCACTAAACAGAACCATATGGCAGTCAGAGATGGCACACATGACGGACCCACTTCTATTCACAGTATCATCTACAAAGTATAAAAACAGCTTTAAAACACAAGCACAACAAACATCCACTTAACAGCTGCCATGAGAGTTGGTTTATTCTGGTGTTTGCAAGTGTTATTTGGTAGATGTTATTGATTTCTATGTATTTTACTCTCCCAGCAGTGCAACTTGAGTGTAACAACAAGGCGAGACAAATGGCATTTTTAAATCCCACAGATTTAGCAGTGGCAGCGTAAAGGTACAGCTCTATGACCCTGTGGCCATTCTTTTATGTCAAACCATGTGCTACAAACGTCTTAGTCATCCATCACAAACCAAAGGAGAGCCGCGTGGAGCAGCTTGAATAATTTAGCCCTGAATGCACTGGCACAGTCCTGGCTCAATTTGTGGCAATTGAATTGGGTTTTGCATTTGCACTTCTTGTGAAAAAGTAAAGGGATTTTGGTCTTTGCTTAATTTGTTGTTGTGTGCCCTTTTGTCTTGGTCTTTTGTGAACAAAGCAGCAGTGCTGATGCAAATCTCATTTTGGAGAGCAGTGCTAAGAGTTGTCAGCACACAATTAAACTTTTGGCATAACAGTGTACACTATAACATTGAGTGGCTCCTCAGGGATCAGACTGCCAGTGGCGGAAGAAAAGCTAGTGTTTTATTCTTTTTACTCTAGCTCTCGAAGTGTAATGGCTGTGGATATACCCATCACTGTCCCGCTGTGTCTAGTATGAGTGCTGTGAAGGGACGACCCACAGGTCTGACTTTATCTGAACTAATGCAGCTTATTGTATTCGATTTTCTTACAGTTCTCTCACTTAGACTCTATTCAAATCATGATGTAACTGTTTTTTATGTTACTTCCCTAAATATCTAATCACAGCTTGCTTTTCCAGAAATAAAACTTTGATTATAAATATTAAAAGCTGTCCCCTGCTGGTACTACCAAGGGGTTTGAAAGTCTGACACAACCAGGGGATCTGTTTTGTTGTTTCTATATATAATTGACAAAAAAGCCATGACTAGTCATTAGCTAGAGCTCGACAGACCACAGTGAACAGTGATAGGATGTGTACAGTGTTAGTCACCTCTGGTCCAGGAGAATGCCTTTGAGACAGGGCTTTCGTCTAATAGGCTGCGAGGGGCACACTCTCCACAACCTTTTTTGAAGCTCATCTATTGATCAGTGCTCTCCCCAATCCCTGTTTAGTTCACAAAAATGGCAAATCAATGCACTCTTTGGGATGTGAGTGTGTTGGCTACCAGCAAGACAACAAAGGGATATTAACTATAAATTTTAACTGCACAAAGGTGTCAGTTGTTTTTTTTTATCAGCATTATTATTTAGAAACATATCTATCTCTATTTGAAGGCATTTTACATATTTCAATCATTGCTATCAAAGAATGTTTTAAGACTAAAAACAGCCAGTGTATTGAGCCAGTCCCAAATCTGGATAAATGGAGAGAGTTGCTTCAATAAAAGAATCCCGTGTAAAACATATGCCAGTATGCTACGTGTTAGGAAGCAGATGATTTGCTTTCTGGTTCAAAAAAGGAAAAAGTCTAAGGAAAAAGAGATAATGAGGAAATATTATTTGAATTGCTTGTGACACAAAATATTGCATTCTCATCTGTGTTAGTGATGTCATGAAAAGGATAAGGTAGACTCAACATCTTAATGACGCTTCAGTTTCTCCTCTTCACTGAGGTTTGCCAATCAAACAGTTTTTACTTTGACCTTTGAGTCACGGAGAACTACTCTGTCAGGGCTTTTCTCCATCCAGACGATATATATCGACCACAGGTCAATCTACTATCTCCTATAGAAAACCTGCAGCTTCAGACCAGAAGCATTCTTTCTTCCATCCACTTGTATGTCTTTGAGGAATTCCTTACTCTCATACATGTGTTTGGAGAATTTGATAATCTAAATTGCCCTTACTGAATGACTGTGAGTGTGAATAGTTATCTGCCTATATATGAGTCTGTGTGTATTAGCTACAGTATGTGACTATGGAACTTGCTATGGTCCAGGGTGTAACCCACCTAAGGCCTATAGCTGCTGGGATACTACTGTCACCTGCCACCCCAGACCAGAATAAACATGATGAATGCACCAGTGTGTCCTATATTTTAAAATAGCATCGAGGGTTGGTCAATTCACCTGTGTCAAATTTACCTGTCCCCTGAAAGAAGTGCCTGTCTGTGTCTTGATCTACTAAAACCACATAAGGCACTTAAAGGAGCGTGGAGCAGCCCTTTCTCAGCAGGCCTTACAGCACACAAGGAGTCTAAAGATTATGTAAAGTAATTCATAGTGATGAGAGAAGAGCAAGCCAGCGCTGACAGCAGGTTTAGCAGGTATGTAGGTCACACAGGGGGAGGCCTCTACTGCAGCCCACTCCTCTGTGTCTATTTTTGTGTTGTCTCCCCACTTCACTTAATCAGTTATTCACTTAGGCCTTTCATCTCACTGTCTCAAACTGTTTCCTATTTTATCTAAGTTCTGACAGACCACTGTGCTTGTCTGCAATGGTCACAAATAAAAGATAAAGAGAATAAAGAAACAGCCTTTGCTGTATTCAAAGTTTTTGAATAGTCTGAAATAGACAGTTTTTGAGTAAATCTACAGTATAATTATAATTAATAGTTGGTCCCAACTTTAACTTTCATAAGTGGTTGCATGTTTGTTTTCAGTAATTTGGTTAAATGCTTGTTGTTCAAAGTCAGCATCTCCAGCCCTTAGTACAGCCTCAGTAGCTACTGTAGTGTTCCACCCCACGCAAATACAAACCCCAGTCTTCCGCATGACCAGTGAGGAAACTAAATTTGTAGTGGTGAAAAAAATATATAGGATATAGGCCTATATTGATGAGACCAATTGTGTGTTATGTAGCATTGTTTTTTCTAAGATATTCTTTGGCCTTTTCCAGCTTTATTTGATAGGAGAGGATACAACAGGAAACAAGGAGGAAAGTGGGGAGAAACATTTAGCAAACTGTTGTGAGCCGGATTCAAACTTACAACACAGCATTGTAAGCTGTACATATGGGCCGCACTTTACCAATCATTAAGCTGCAGCAATACATAACATTGTTGATACACTACAATTAGCTACCATGCTAATTCTTGTAGATGGCATATACACTATTTGAGCTGGCATAGATTTCAGCTGTTTTATTTTGATCATGACAGTTCAGTATATTGTAAAATGCGAAAGAAAAAACAAAAACACCAGGATTCTACAAATACTGTAAAAAAGTGATTTGACTTTGACAAATTGTTACCTTTGTATTAACACGTTTTACTTTTATACCACCATGTTGACATAGTTATACTCTGAAAGCATTGTGTCTTTTCTTATCATAAATATATTTTCATCTTTATAAACAAACATGCTTGGTTTCATTTCAAAAGCTATGCCACTGATCACTTTTTAGTCTCTGTGGCGTATGTCCCATGCATCTCCTGTGTTGTGTTGCCACCTCTAATCATTGTCGTCTATGCTCCAACCCCAAAGTAGCAGATGGCATCCTGTTCCTTTTTCACTCCCAAGTACATTGTGTTTCCTCAACTTGTGTTGCCTAACCCTGTGTAATGAGCTCAAGATCTTTTCAAACTATTTCAAAAAGACTCTGACCCTCACTTCACCACTCGCAAGGTTACCCAAACTCACAAAGGGTGCACAATGATACTTGGTGTCCACAACCCTGCAGCCCTTTCAGAAGAAAAGCAGCATATTAATGAAGACTTTTGAGGAAAGAGAGGGGGTCACACTGTTTACCAAGCTTGTTTTTGTCTCCCTGTAGCCCGGAGGTCACAGCTCAATGCGCTTTAATTGGCTCAGATTGGCAGACTATGCTCCCATCTTTTAGAGGAGACTATCAAATACCCCAACAATATCTTTTCTTCTGTTTAGAATGGCAGCTCTTAGGCGATTTTCTTTGCTTTACAAACCTAACATTAACATATGAAAATAGTCTGCTTTCTGCATTTACCAGATCATTAGTTTCCTTTGGTCAGGCACTTGTTGAGGTGCGCCCCAGCTCTTGTTTTGCTTGAGTGGGGAGATGTCTTTAATTATCTTTGCACTGTGCATGCTAGGTCCAAAGCTATTAGAGCATGCAAAGTTCAGCCATGGGGCTCTTTGATACTTGTTTAATATACATGGCCCAATGCAGAACGCACAGCCCAGGTTGCTCCCAGGGCCACCCAGTTTGAATTATAAAATTAATTCTGCCCTCGTCCACAAAAGAGAACGAAGCGTTTCAGTTGTGGGATTTTTTTTCACCTTGTTTTTATAATTCTCACTTTTTAACCAACCACCGCCATAATATTATGTATACAAATTATTATGGATACAAAATACAGTAGAGTTACAGTAGTGTGTAACTGTTTAAGGCAAATGATGTTACATAGAAATGGTTTCAAAGTTAGCCACAAAGTTGATGTTAATCACAAAATGCAAAGTTAACCAAAATGATGTAGTTTTGGTATGGATCACCATCTGGATCCTGGATTTGTACAGTATTTTTTGTTACAGTATGTTCATATCATCCCTTTCTTCTATTTAGTAACTACACTGCCCAAAGTGCCCAACCAAAAAAAAAGGCCAGACACTATTTATTGGTCTTTAGCTTTGGTTATTGCACTTATTCGCTCTTAGATTGTTTTGATAATGAAGATTTATTTCCGTCCAGTTTTTCATCAAGATCTATTGATGATGGAAGAGTCGGACCCCTGTGCAAAGCCTTTTCCAGCACATCCCAAATATTATCAATGGGGTTAAGGTCCAATCTACGTGTGAACATGATGTATCATGCTCCTAGAACCACTCTTTCACAGTTTGAGCCCGAAGAATCGTGGCATTATCATTTTTTTAATATGTGCCATCAGGGAAGAAAATAATCATTGATGGAATAACCTCTGCTAACCTGGTCATTCAGTCTATTCAGATAGTCAGCTGACCTCTTTCTTTGGGGATATAAGGCTGCAAAACTAGACCCAACCAACTACAGGAGGCTCTTACATATTTCCTTAGTGAAATCCAGGTGCCGACTTTCCCTGTGCCCAAGCAGTGTATCTTCACCAGGTTTAGCTTAACATGACTGAGTCTATCTAGCATGAAGATATAGAAATATGTGAGCAGCCCTTAACCAGTCATAAAATGTTGAGGAACACAACTGTCTTTCAAAAATGTATACAAGTGAACTGATGAAAACAAAGTCAATAATTTGCATATTGTCAAATGTTATTTACAGCATGGCTTTAAACCTGCCTAAAACACCATGCTGTATATTTACTGAAGCACTAAGCATCAATACCAAGATATCTTTTAAGTTATTCGGGTCCTTTGAGCGGAGGAAGAGTGGAAGCAGCTGGACACCTGCATGGCCCGACCAGGATCAAAGCCTAAAGACCTGCTCAGACACAGTGTCCCAGGCCTGCCACGGTTTGAGGATCAAACGAACAGCAGCAAGTCTCCAGGGGGAACACACACTCGTACATGTCTATTGATTTCTCCTCCACTCGAGGCGAAGGAGTCTGAACAAAAAGGCAGCGAGGTGTCCTGCGGCTGAGGGGCGTCCTGTTCTACCCACGTCGCCGCTGTCTAATGCCCCTGTCTGGAACATTAGGCAGCGGCGGGCCCCACGCTGCAGCTCAGATGACCCACGGGGACTGCCTTCCTCAGCTAAAGTATGAATGATGATCTCCAAGAGCGGCGTTAAAAAAACAGAAAGGGCTGCAGGTTGTGACAAATGGGCTTAAAGTAACATCTTGTAAAACTGTCAGGATACACCCCTCTAAATCACTCTCAAGAAGGCTGTGCTGCGCCATATTACAGGGATTTGATTTAGCCAAAGAGGGCTAGCACTGACAGTGTGTCATCATTCGTTATTCTTTTGTCAACATTTGACTGTTCATTTATTAGGTACACTTATATTCAACTGCACGTTAATCACATTGCAATTTAAAGCATTTACTTCAGACAGGTCCAAGAAACACCTAAAATTTAAAACAACTATAAGAATGGAAAATAACTTGACTTTGAATTTCTGATCTGATTGGAATTTTTGGACAATAACATAAAGAGAATTGTCTCCAAAAATGAGCCCTATTTCTGTGGGTATAAATGCCATGCAGTCAGAATAAAATGGCCACGCTTGCTCAAATTATACAAAGGCTACAGCAACTCAACCCTTGTTACCCAAACCCATCAAACCATTAGATGGATGGGTGAAAACTTAGTTAGGTCAACCTAATAAAGTTGCCAGTAAATTTGTATTTGTATCTGTTTTTACACACACATATACATATAATATAACTTCTTTAATTCTTGAAACGTGTGCTGCATTTGGTTGGTCAGTATTAGCCAACTACCCCTTGTCTTATAAAGAAATGGAAGGTAGAGGATGTAATTTTCTGCTTGTCTGCATACGAGGCTGACTTATGCCCTACTCTCTTCCTCTCTCCTTGTCTAGAGCGTGTGGATGTCTTAGCACACAGTTTCTTACCCTTATACTGATGGCCTCTATGGGATGCCTCTATTAAAGTTTATTTAAGTTGTACTTTAAAATTTGGATCTTTTGCTCATTTGTTCGAATAAGAACCCTCCCCTATGCTACGACAATATGCGATCAGACTAAACTTTATGATCACTTCATTATTGGTGATTGTGGTGTTTTGTAGTATGACCTCTTCTTCAACAGGAGCTCAATATTCAGCATTTTTGGAAGAAATGGTTCGAATAAATATATACATTTGAATATTACAATCGTTCTTTGATGTCTGCCATATACTGGTGGTATGCTTTGGGCAAATACAAAACAATCTAACACAAAGAGGCCATTAATGGTTGATAAACATAATCAAACTACAGTTAGAAAGATCGATTGAAGAGCTCTTTATGGCCATCATTATCTAATTTATCTATTTCTCTAAACGTTGTGGTATTTTTTTTTGTCCACGTTGTGTAATTCTCATTCACTCAGTCCCTTGTGAATCTCCACTGTTTGTTAACTCCGGTGCTTGCTTCCTTATCGCTGACAGCAATTTTCTGCTACTTGGTGATTAGTGATGCAAAATAATACTTGTAATTCTCAGGTGCATGGTGCTGCATACCAGATTAGAAGATGCTATGTGTGTGACATATAATTAAGTGAGCTGATATTTGCCCAACTGGAAACAGCTCTCAACTGATGTACTAGAAACACATACAGCATTTGTCGTTTTGGTCAGATTTCATCAACGGTTGCAGTTGATTTTTTTACTAGTAGTAGTTGACTTTTACTTCAGTCCTTTCCCTGTCTCTAGAGCGACATCATATCATTTTTATAATAGTTTGTGTGTTTTACAATTTGTGTCAACTACTATTGTTCAAGGTGGTGTAGACCAAAAATTCTGATTCTGTTGCTGGAGATGCCAGGGAAGGAAGTATAGTAAAATGATACAAAGACATGCATACTTTACAAAACAGAACAGAGGAAAGCACTAGCCTTAGCACTTTGGATTATTTGTTACATTTTTTGCAATTTTTTAGTAATTCCCCAACTGGAAACTGCCCTCAACTGACTCACATTTCCACTAAAAACAGTTATTTGGCACTGAACAGGAAAGAAGCACCAAGAGAACAACAAGAGAAATCCTCTTTATTGGCAGCTTCTTCACACTATTATTACCATTTCATTGAATCAGTTTCTTTATAAAAAGCTGTTTTTAGTTCATACTTCAACTATCCACTTAAAGTAATCGACCAAATTCAGTTGTGAGGCCTTAGTCTTGTGGAGGATATATTGAGACAGGCTCATCTTATTGACAGAGATTATTTTTTATTCGCAGGTCGCACATAATTTACTCACCTATTGACTTTCTCTTAGATTTTTGTGACAGACTACCTTCTGGCAGGAGCGCAGCTTAGGCCTTGCCAGTGGAAATAAGACACACAAAAATAGAAAAACATACATTTTTAATTCCCAATATGAGCCCCTAATGCAGCCACTGGCAACTTTATTATGTAAACCTAGCACTCAGTTTGGTCTCTCTATCTAATGAAATGGGTGGTGGGTTTATGTGACAGTTCAATTGCACAACCTCGATTATTGTTCTGAAGCTATTTTACTTTAATTAAATAAGAATGTTCATTTGGGCCTCTGTAAAAAATAAACTGTCAGAAAGCTGTAATCATCTCTGCAGTTAGTTCCTCAGACTGTAGTGCGAAAAAGAAAATTATTCTAACAAGATTCTTTAACAAGTGCCCTTCTTGCTCTAAACAACAGCAGCACATACAGTATTGGCCATGAAGCCACATCAAAAACAACTTAAATACAGTTTGGGACAGATAATTGGGCAAATCTTGATATTTCCTCAATTCCATTACCGGACGGTTGTGAGTGAAAATCTCGGTAGTCCAAATACTATCAACTCAAACCCACCTGACACAAACCATCTTAGGCTTGCATTTAGAGGCACGAGAACAGCTGTATCTAATAATAATCAGGCCAGCCTAAGTGTAAAATATTTTGAAAGTCTGCTTGGCCTGTAATTCTGTTTGGATAAAATAAAAAAGTTCCTATCTGCTCATGTGTGGTGTCTAAATAGGGGCTAGGGGACACACTGTAGGTCTATAGGCTGCAGGAAGCACTGATGTAAGCTGTCTACTGACTAGTCCAGTGTTTTTGTGCTCTTCCTTATCAGCCCTCAGTGGACTGGCTCTCCTTCAGCGAAACCTTGACAGCGGCCCGTTTTTCTCCCTGCCCTCGTCTTGTTTATGTGTTTACTGCAGCAACCTCACATCCGCTCTTAAATGATAGCCCCAGCACCGTCAGTACCCAAGAGTCAAATTAGACCAAACACAAGCGCTTCCTGCACACTTCGGGCTGGAGCCACACTTAATTAAAATTTTTGTGTTTTATTTTTAGTTTTAATCAGAGATACATGTTTGAATAGCCTAGCGTCCATGCTGCTTTGTGTTACCTGGGAGATTGCGGTAAAAGGTGTCTAGGGTGAGGTTAGTGCTTTAATATTCCAATCTTTTATTTATATTTATAGTGGAGTCTATTCCGGCAACTATGCGCCTTAGGTGGGATGCACACTAAACATAGCCAGTTAGTCAAATGACTAACAGAGAGACATTCTCTCTAATCTCTCACAACTATGGTCAATTTAGAGTCTTCAGGGCACTGGTAGAAAGCATGGGTACCTTAAGAAAGCCCAAAATAAATTGTCATAATCTACTAACCCAAAGGATTGGACTCACTTTTCTCATATGAAGGAGTATAAAGTAGTTAGACATAAAGATGCCATAAACCACAAACAGCCTGGCTCCTTTAACACATCACACATTGTGTTGTAATATCCATAATTATCTGGATTAAGTGTTAATGCGTGGCACATTGTTTCATGTGGCTGAATAATTTATGGCATGACTCAAAGCCAACGCCATACGCTCTGTGGGAATGTGTGTGTGTGTGCATGTTTCCTGTCAATTTATTCTGTTATATTGTGTTGTTTCTTCATTAATTCAGAATTATTGTAGTGGTTTGACAGTATTTATGTGGCTGCATCTTATACATCTATGTTTTTTATGGGTCACCACATTTTTATTTTCTCGCCTGATTTTGGCAGTTTGCAATACCACACAATATTCCTGACACCACCTTTGCCAACTATGCTAGGGACTAGCACATTCCATAGGAATATTTTTTATTTTTGCTTCAGTTTGGGAGTTGAAACCCTTATCTCAGTCCCCATTGCCATTGAAGAGGAAATTGTCCCTACTATGAAAAACATTAGCATGAAACATACATAAAATACTTTACATTACCTCTTGCATTTTAGCATTGTTTAGAAATTGCTTAATGAATGCAGAGAAAACTGTATTTTACCATACTATTATAACATGTTTGTCTTTGAAAAGCTCAATAGTTATAACTAAAAATACCATGGGTTATATTATTTTGATCACTCAACAAGCATTAGTTGACCCCATATCTTATACAATTTCACAGTGCTAGTAAATTTTAATTAACCTCAGACCTGTTGTTGCTGTAATTCAAGTAGGTGCCACACACTGAAGGCGTTTTGAGTCGCGTCTTGCTCCTCTGTCGCACCTAAACAGTTGTATTTGTTTACATCATCGGCACACCGCCTTGGGGGAGAGCAGTTATTTTTATGTCGTGCTTTGTTTTGGATGATTGTTGTGGCGATGGGGCGGAGGCGGAGAGCTCTGCTGTGGGAGTGAGAGGATATAGAGGTGGAGATAGGGCTGCCTTACAGAGAAGGCACTCTAATTAATTCTGCATCCATCAACCTCCCTATTCACATCTGTTTTGTTCTTTTGAAGCCACTCTTTTAGATGGCAATGGATTTCGAGGAATACTAGACTGTTGAGCTCCATTCATGACAAGAAGCTAATGCAAATAAGTGCACACAAGTACATGTGTTCATACAGATGATAGAATTGTCCCTGCACACATGCTAGTCCCATCTGATGGCTATTAATTTTGAGCTTGAGTTGAACCCCATGTTTGCCTCTTGACACCTAACAGCAAATTCTATTATGCGAGTTGGCACATGCTATAAAGTTATATTACTATTCAGCCACAGCAAGAATGATTACCAAAGTTATGCCCCTTCTCATTCCTTACATTCTTTTCTGAAAACTTCTGTATTGGCCTTTTATATATGGCCTCTGGATCATTGTTATTCTATTTGAAGCTGCTTGTTGGTACATGACATCTTTACATTTTACTGCAACAAGTAACCTCTGCCTTTCTTTCTCTTTTCTCTTTTTTTACCCAGATGTGTCCGACATCAATGAAACTGACACCAGCAATGGAGGTGAGCATTGTTTCTGTTTTTTTTTTCCTGATCCCAGCACACACACGCTCACACACACGCTCACATACTCCGATCTGCGACACACCACTTCACAGCCCTCTATCTTCTTTGTCTTTGAGCTTCCTCTACATCTCACAGCTGGATACACCGCCGTCCCTGAACATACCTGCCTATTACATCCATAAAACATCACAGTAAACATTAGTACTTTGATTATACGCTTAGGATCCACGTCTACATGTCCACAGCTCCACGAGATAGTCTCTGTTATGTAGATGCGTGCAGAGATGCAAAGAAATAAAAAGCTATCATCAGACTACAAGATGCTCATATCCAGCAGAGTATAAAGCAAGTATTGTTTGGATGGATCCGTGCTTGTCTGAGAAGAATGAATAAACATTTCTGCTTGATTACTACTCTCACATACTGCTTCATGTATCAGCAATATTCTATTATAAATCAGAAATAATCCCAAATTGATGACTTCCTATTGGATCCAGTAGTGTAATTTTGTTGTTCACTATCACGTTATGCGCCAATGTATCAAATTTTGATTCTAACCGTTTTTATGAATTGTCATAGGTGTTGTTTTTAATTCACGGTTATGTAATTTCTCATGGAAACTAGTGTATTTATTATATTAATTTAGATCATATCATATTGCCCACTCATAATTTTTTGTTCTTGCAGATTCAAAAGATGAAGTAAAAAGTCAACCAGATTCGAATGCTACTGACAACATCCAGTCCAAAGGTAAGGACACAGAGGAAGCACTTATCACTCCCATCTTTATTTATAACCAGCTCTTATTAGCGACCACAGCTGCTGAATTAAAATGCACTTCATCCTTGGTGAGATGCAGCTGAGCGTGCTTGTCGCCCCGCCCAAACTTGTTCCACTCCCGTCTTAGTGCCTCTTTCTATCGGGACAGGCGGCAGGCAGGCATTCTCAGCCTGTGCTCCTCAAGGGCCATTTGTAAATGCACTCTCCACGTCCCGGGCTCCTGCTATGACCCTGATATTTTGGTATGAACGTGTCACTGTGTGCGTCTTTGGAGATTGAGTGTGATGAATTACCTACAAACTCGACTATCAGACGTTTAATAAATCAAGTGAGCAATGCATATTATTTTAACACACGGCCCAACACAGACTGTAGGGGAAGTAATCATGCCAATAAATCATATTTGATAAGGATACCACACTGTTGTTATTCTGGGTTTCCAGCGAGATTTGTGGTAATAAGACAGCATGTAATTTGAGAGTAGACAACTAACTGTAGTGTGCACTGAATTTCTCTAACTTCATTTAGTTTGGCGAGTGCTACGTGGCTGAAAAATAGGTTTTCAGATTTGGGCATCCAATATTTTCCAGGTAGAAAAACATTCATTAAGCAACTGTTGTGAACAGATTGTCGGGGTTGAATAAATAGGACGGGCTAGCAGCATATGAAATAAGTTGGCAGTGACAAAGGGCTCGAGGAAAAAGCACTTTTCACAATGCCACACAAAGAAATGGGGTAGAAGAGAAAGACTGCTGTTGTGCAGGTACATAGTGTACTGTAAGTGTGCATTATGAGAGACATGACACTGGAGCACACACACATACACTTTTAACAGAGCTCTTTGTGACTTTATCTGCAGCAAAAGACATATCTAATATGTTCCCAAACTGTGAAATCAAAAAATACTCTCAAAAATGTGTTTATCACCATATTATTTAAGTTACTGTTTGTCAGTATTGATGGCAAAAAGTTAAAAACTTTTTTTTCTATTAAAGATTCTGTTGAGATGCCTCTTTCAATAAACTGAGTCAATCCTTTTCTATTTTTCATAAACATCATAAACATCCAAAAAAACTGAAACCTTAAAGTCGGTTCAGTAATTGTCTTCTATGACTAACTTAATTTTGGAATAATGACATGTACAGATCAAAGTTGAAGAAGGTTTAAATCAGTCATATAGACTTGGGTTTTGAGTTGAAGACGTTTCGGCTCTTATCCAAGAGCCCTTATCAATTCTAAAAGTTGACTGGTGAGGGTTCAGTCATATATTCTAATCCTGGGTCCTTAAGGTGGCAGTGTACTGCAGACTCCTTGCTGTACCTGTGCTGGTATAGTCTCTTGTGTAATGGCTGTATATATAGGTCTTTGCCGAAGAGCCGAAACGTCTTCAACTCTAAACCCAAGTCCAGAGGACTGATTTAAACCTTCTTCAACTTTGATTTGACTACCTGGATTAATGAAATGAACCTTCACAGAAAATGTAATTTTGAAAAATTGGAAAAATCAAAGCTTGCTTTAAGGTGAATTTCACCCTATTTGTATTTGTTGAATTAAATATAGTTTCTTGAAATCAATTTACAGCTTCAGAGCTATTCTATTATCATCAAAGCTGCACTGTGCTACATCTTCATTTGTGTCATAATGATCCAATACCCTCTCCTTATGGCCTATAAGCATTGCATTTTAGGTGTTAATTATTCCGTGATATTCAATTCCTTTATTCAGTCACACCATTTACCAATTGACTGAAAATGACTGTCTTGGATGCATAAACTCCCAAATGCTATTGAGAAATGTAGTATATGCCTACGCTGCGCAGTGAATATGTGCGTTTGGAAAATGCAATCTTGATTTCTCACCCCCTGTTGCGCAATTCTGGCAGGTCACAATAGAATGAGCCCATCTCTCCGCATGTACGCTATGATATGGAAAGCGAGCACTGTTTGAATATACATAAGTGCAGGTGCATTAAACACATTTCAACAACACGGTATGGCAAATTCCGAGCTAGCGATTTCATACAAGTGATTTCACATGTAAAGTAGCACTGGTTTGGAAAGAAACTATCCCACAAGAAATGCAAGTAAAGGTTGTCTTTCGCCCAAGCTTAAAAATATACAGAATACTTTGAAACTTTGATAGCATTGACAAGGACATAACAGATTATCAAGACATATTTTCTGCTTAATTGCATGCTCCTCTCTGCAGCTAAGGAAATGGATGTTTTTGAAATGTTTTTGCTCAAGAAAGATTGGCCTAAGAAAATTGGGTTGAGGCTTCTTTATTGAGGTTAGATTCATAATGACTTCAAATTATTATTTCTATATTGAAATGCTTCATGTTTTAAAATATTAAATGCATCTTCTTAGTGTTTCTTTCTTCAATAAAAACAATTTCTGAATAGGCACATCACAATCAGTCAACAAAATATGTAAAATAACATGCAATTGACAGACAGAAAGAAATAACCCTATCTTGAAATGGTTATAGTTCAGGGGTAAATGCTTTCAAATAATATATTGGTTTTCCGGGACATTTTTCAATCATGGTAACATTTTATTGCAACATTCATTTGGACCACAGCCACACATTGATGGTGGTAAAACTTATCTGTAGCCACAGCTGTTTTGGGGCAGACTGACAGAAAAATAGCCATTATACCACATTTATTGCCCATTTCCACCACCAAAACAAAGGTGGGTAGAGTGTCTTGCACAAGAACAGTACGACAATGATAAGGGATTAAGCTACTAACCTTGACCAAAGCAATGCCCACCTGAGCCACGATACACTGTAGAATCTGAAAAGCAAATTCAATTAAAACTAAACAATTTACTATTTTGAAACTAAAATTATTCAAGTTCTATTTTTTTGTTTTTCTTTTTTTACCAGAAAGGCTAACCTAGTGCTGTTTTTT
>JAVQKG010037148.1:0-12068 GCA_036025885.1 Hypseleotris bucephala
ATTATTATTATTTAAACATAATGCACAGTAGTAGACACTAATAGAAGGTGATAAATAAAGAGATTAATATGATCCACATTTTGCAGAATACATTATTTACTTAATGTAATTATTTCCTATTTAACTTTATAGAGAGTCACAACAGGACCCAGATTCCCTCTGTGATTCCAAATTATCTCACGCAGACAACACAGACGCTTTCAAGTAGGCTACTGGAGCAAAAAACACAACTGCCTCTATACCACTGTAGCCTAATTGGTCGGTAGTAAAAAAGAATTTCATATTCACATAGTAGGCTATCAAATGTTTCCCTACAGTTTTTGTGTAGAGTAGGTTTTCTCAAGTGTAATGCCGTGTCCACTGAGTAGGTAGAGTAGGACAGTCCGGTAGGTGGCAGTGGATGTTCTCAGGTAGGAGTGCAGGTTGAGGGGGCGTGTGTTCCTCTTTCACAAGCGCTCCCATGTTGCGTAGCGTGGAGTCTGTCGATAGCAATACTGGGGCAGTGAAAGCGACAGTGGAGAGCGCGTGTGTGTGTGTGACTGACAAACATAGCGTAGATCTAAAAAGTGCTTGTGGCAGAGCTGTGGCGTCAGGCGCGCTCTTTCGCACCGACAGAGAGTAGTAGGACAAAACTGGCGACACGCGCTGAGAGCGGAGAGCCAGCAGCGCGCGACCCGAGAACACACTTTGACGAGGACAGTCGGGGCAGCGCTGGCAGGAAAGCTGGAACTAAACTACATTCATTGACTTGTGAGCAATGCACTGGCAGCATGGCCAAGTGGTTCAAGGAGCACCTAGGATTCAAAACTACCAAAGCACCCCCTCCGGCGCCTCCGAAACCCGACTACCGCCGCTGTCACACCGGTGTGCCCGGGACGCAGGGCTACCAGAGCTCCGGGGGGGCAACCTTTCACAGCGGCGCTCAACCGGACATCCTCACAGCTTACAAAATACAAAAGGAACTGGACTTCGAGGACCCGTACACTCCCGGTGGAAATATTTCATACGGCTCGAGTTTGAACGCTGTGAGTTCACCGGATATCAAGTATGTTTCCCCCACGCACAGACTTATCAAGGTGGAGACGGTGGAGAAGAGCAGCCCAGCTCCGGGCGGCACAGTCACCGTCACTACGGCTGTGGCAGTGGGCAGCGTCAAATCCCCTACTTCACCTCCTCCGGACCATGACAACAAGGAGAAGGTGGGTCAAAACTCAAAGAAACAGACGTGAAAAGTTGTAACGATTGGAGCAATAACTTGATTTTTAACTTTGTTCGTTTTGACAGATGTCCTAAAATGTACGCGCCTTTTTTATTAATGGGTGTAAAATCTTCCTGGTTATATACTTGACCTACTCACGCAAAGAATGAATTGTTACAACCGGCAGAACTTGTTATCACAACGGTCTAGTGTTGCGACATCAGGCCGTGTCTGTCTAATAACTAACCTGCTGTGCAACTAAGAGTTCTGTGGAGGCAAAGTTATTAGAGTTGTATTGCTCATACCAAAATCGTGCCAAATTACTCTGTCAGTGTTGGAGACTTAAACCAGTTTGCCAATAAAAAAAAAAAAAAGATTTCCAAGCCTAGATAGGCCTATTTTTTATTTCGTAGTCTCATTTTACTTCAGTTCTCTATTGGTCCATACATTAAATTTGTACCTATATTCCGATTCCCGAGTATAAAATCTCTACAATTTGCTTTACAGTTCAAGTCAAGTTGTTTATAGTTATCAGGGCCTCTCCGCAATGTGCAGACAGACACTACACATGCATGCTGTGTCTTGGAGCCCCTCTGTCATGTCAGGCGTTTCTGGAATCCATACACATTTGCACATGTTGAGAAACTTCAGCTTGTTTGATGTCAGCGAGGTTAAGGACGTACAGTTATGATGAGGAATGTTTCAGTACGTACAAGAGAGGAAAAAACAACTCCATGTGAAAATCCACACAGCCTTTCTCTTAAGATTGTAGTTCAAATGTAGTCCGTGATCTGTGGTTCTCTATCTATGGTATGTGTACAAGTGGTGGTACGCAGGGTCTTATAGTGGCACAAGGAATCCAGAATTTCAGTCTTGATTTAGCTTCTTTTTTTACAGCTAGATGTGTTGCTGTTTTAGTTCTGCTATGGCAGTGAGGGCTTTATGGTGTGAGCAAGTAATTAGTCCTGGTTTAGGACAATTTAGTCAGTTATATTTGATTTTAGACATGGCTGGTTTAGATCTGGTGTTAGTGTGTCATCACCCAGCTTCAGTTCACTTCCTCCTTGTTTTATGTTCGCACCTGTCCTGTTATGATCACAGACTTTTCACCATTGATTTAGCTTTAACATCGTTATTCATATTCCACACTGTCTGCAACCTGTCACATGGAGGTGTTAAGAAGTTTTCTGTGCCCTAGTTTTGATCATGAAACAGCAACTTCTTCCTTCTACTGTATTCCCCGTAACCTCAGTGTAAGGAACATATGAGGCTTGTAAAACTTGAGTTTGTTTTCCCACACCGCTTTAGCAGATTTTATAATCATGTGTTATCGGTAAAGCAAGCAGTGAAGGAGAGCTTCATATTTTCATGGAGCTACTGCAGCTGTTTTCACTGATTAAAAAGATTAATGCTGTCTTGGGTTAATTGAAGCTTGTTTGGCTCGGCTCCAGTCACAAATACAGTTTACCTCGTACATCTTTTAACGTAGTGATGATAACAAGATATCATAGAAATTTCTCACTGTGATATAAATTGCATTAGGGCTGAGCAAAATTAGTCCAGACATGTGGTGGGCATTAGATATTATCTTGACAAATTAACAGATACTAAGTGAGCTGTTCTTTTTCACCCAAATATTGTATTTTTAGGTCTAACATATACTTAGAGAATTATAGGTTTTTGCAGTAACTAACAGAGACCGTCCACTAATAAGAAGGTTTGTGGTTCAGTCTCCTCTCCAAACTCTTTATACATTACAGCAGTTCTGTCCTTTGGCAAGATATATCCATTCTGTATGAATGTGTTTGTTTGACTTGTCCTGGTTTGTTTTGTGGTGGAGGACATATGCGGTATAACTGCCGTGCTTTTGTCAGTCTGGCCCTGGGCGATTGTGGCTACAGAGGTAGTCACCACCAATGCGTGTTATAGTGAGTTATAAATTATAAACTGCCTTGCAAAGCACATTGAGATGGCCTTACGGTATGGAGTATGCAATAAATGGTTTATCGTGATATGAAGTTTCACAATATGCCAACCTGGGAAAACTGTTGAATCGAACTGCAGTGCATTCATCCATGCTCGTGCATTCATCCATGCTCTGCTTTTCACCAGCATTTTTACGCAACTCTGCCAGTGTTCATATTAAGAAAAAAGGAATACAAATAGTAGTAATTATTACATTGGATTGGATGTACATTGAATTTGTAGTGTGATAAAATTAAAAATTGTAAACTTTGCTAGTAAAATCATGATTTGACCATATTCCCCAACCCTACCTCATAGTCCTGGAAAATGCAATTTAAACCTTATCCGTTTGAATGATTTCTTGTGAGTTGGTTCAGGCAATAGTGAGAAAAAACTACATCTTCTCAGGTATTAGATTTTTTATCCACACATTTTATATTATGTGAGGAAAAGTTTACCAAGGAACAAACAAGTTGAAATAAGCATCTCTTTGAAGATACAGTTGCTTCAAAGACTCTGGCGAGGCTTACTTTGAAAACATTTTTTGGAATTACAGTATTTCTCCAAAGCTTTTTTCTTCTCCCTGCTCTCTGTGGCTGGCATGATAATTGTATGTGAGTCCTTGTTACTGCAGGTGAGGAGTGCAGTAAAAATAAAATGGCTGGTCCCTGGTTGCAGTTTCACTCACACACACTTGTTTAAATAGTCTCAGTGGAGGACAGTGTTTGCCGTTTGCTCAGACCAGCTCCCTTTAATGGTCAATAGTCTGCATTGTTTACAGTGAGTGTGTGTGTGTGTGTAGGCTGAACTGCTGCCATTGGGGAAACATTCTGGGAGTTAAATAGACTTTAGATGCACACGCAGCATCAGCATAAAATCTGATGGAAACAGTAGCTTCAAAAAAAGTCTTTGGAAATGCACCGTCCAGGCTAACTGCTTAAAGACTCAGCAAAATGAGCACCGGTGTCTTAACTGCAGTGCTCGGTCACATTGATGTTTTAATTACTTGACTCATGAATGCTAATTATATCACTGCTTAGCGAATGCTCCAAATGCCAATAGCTTCATCAAGTGTGTTTTTTCCCTGTCAGTTTCTATTTACTATTCACGAAAAGCAAGGCATTGAGAAAACAGAAAAACAAATATAAAAGTAAGTAACACATTCAATAGTTTAAACTGCTTTCACTTTTAACAGAATATCTTTTTATGATGAGACTGAGAGCAGTAGTCTTCAGTGTAAGACAAAAAAAAAATACAAAGTTTATAATACGTGATAAAATCAAAATCGTAATCTTCATCTTAATAAAATTGTGATATTATTTTTTTTACCTTATTGCCCACCCCTAGCACATTTCATTGAGATTCTGAAGTCATCCGGATGTATTTTGTTTCTAATGAACCTAACACATGCATGAGTGAGTGTACAGAGATGATCAGTGATTATCCTGTCTCATTAAAGGCCTCATCTTTCGACTCAAGGACATCTCAAAGTGAGGCTGGCTTCCTCTCACAGACATGTAAACAAAAGCAGTAGTGAGGAGCTGACAGGCTGCAACATCCTTTTGAAACCCCTGAGCATCGGTGTGCACATGCTGCTCTTCACTAAAACCTTGGCATCACCCAGACTGCTACATCCCTTTGACTCAGTGATCTCAGGAGCCAGCTTGCATATCTATCTATAGAAGCATGCACTTGGATCAGACGCCAGGTTGCTTGTTGTATAACCAACACTGCATCTAAAATGACAGATTTATCGGTGCCAGGAAAGGTTTACTATCTTTCTGTGACAGTCTGCCACTCAGCTAAAATGTTATCTTCAAAATGAGTCTTGGGCTAACATTTTTCATCATTAAACAACCTGAACTTTAGTATTTGATGCCAAAACCTTAATCGAAATGCAAGTGTATACAGTATCTTGGTGACATACAGTATCTGCAGGCTGACTCAGGATCGCATGTCGCTGCTTATAAATCTATATATCACAAATGTCCTTCTCATGTGATCACTGTGTCACTATTAATAGTTGTTCAGAATGGTGTCCCTTAAACTTGTACAGATGATAATAATGCATTGGTTTCATATAGGCTAGTGCTTGTTTGGCACTCAAAGATGCTTTACAATTGCATTACTCATTCATGCCACAGTCACACCCTAATGTTAAATAAATGGACATAAAAACCATAAAGACCATCAAAAGTAATGAAATAATAACTAAATAAAATGCTATTTATGATTACTATTATAGTATCATCGTACAATCGTGATTAATCCGTTATGGAAACATCGTCAACTAATTTAGTAATTCAATTATTGTTAACTGCAGTATACAGACTCTAAAAAGTTCTGTTTGCTCAGATACATTTTTTTACAACCTACACAGAGCAGAAAGTAAATCAAAACTGTACAAAATAAAACAATATATGTAAATATGCTATCCAGCAGTTCTCAGGTGGCAAAGCTTTGGAGGCCAGGGGAGGACTAGCTTTTTATTTAGGAAACTTACAAACTACATCTTTAACCTCACTGACATTTAACAATAGGCAATCACTCTTACTCAATTAGTTTGATTATACTCTTTTAAATTTTTGTTTTGTCAAACCCATGAGTATACACCAAATGACATGGGAATAAAAGTGCCTGAATTGAAATGACGCTAACTTCCTTCCTGTCTATTGTCTGTCATGCCTTTGAGGTTTAATGATGAGAATGTAGTAAGGCTGAATTATAGCTTTTACTTGACATACCTAAGCCACAGAGGCGTGGGCAGTTGGAGCGAGTTTGACTGGCCGCTCACTACGCACTTGGTTCAACATTTCATCTTTGATTTGCTCACAGTGAGTCCTGAATATTTATACCTGGTCTTTCACCTGGCTCTCCAGTCTTCAGCGGACTTCTCTATCCTGCTCTTATCTCTGTCAGAGGAGAAATGTCAAGCACTCGCATCAAAATCAGATAGTTCGCAGAGTGGTTTTCTTGTGGAAGTTAACAAATAGATAAATAGAAATAGAAAAACTTGTTTGCTATAAAAGGGCCTTTAAATCATAGTACCTCTCTGTTTTTTACCATAAGACGTGGGCAGAAGAATGACCAACAAAGATCACAGATAAGATTGGACCTTATTGCACTGTTACTCGATTTAAGTAAGTGGATAGCACGAGTTGTGTGTTGTTATTTTATAATTTTTATGTCAATGTTTCCCTGTGTAACAACTAAACTTGTGTAAACTTGTCTATTCTCTATCTAGCAATTTAAAGGTACACTGAAAATGACAAGTTATATAATTGTTTTAATGTCATCATACAGCATTACTGCTTTATGGTGCTGTTTCTATGCCAACCCTAACTCATAACACTAAACCCTACACTGTTGATCTGTTGGTGTATAGCACAAAGCATTTCTAGAGATTTGTTTCCACTCTGACCCACTGGAGCGTCAAAAAATGTCACGCATTTCCTGAAGTATTTCAAGTATCCAAACTTTATTGTCAAGAGTGACTCAGCCTACGTCAAAAGTACAAGGTGACTGTTTTTTAAAAATGACAGGTAATTATAATACACAATAAAGGTTTTGTTTTCAGGTGTTACTAATACTCTTGCTACATAATTTCCTTAACACCCCCAAATCCAGAATACTCTGATGAATTGGCTTGGAAGGATGTTGTCCACTAAAGTAATAAAAAAAATGCATAAAAACATGTTGGATTCTTTTTTCTTTGAGGTTGTGAGCTTGTGGTTTGTTTCTTTTTTTCCCAGTCTGGGAGCCAGTTTGTTTGTTGTTCACTTTATATCGGTCACATGATCTGACCTGGTCACATTAGCCTCAGACTCAGAGCCTGTAGCTCCACAGGCTGCAGAGACACATGGCTCTGTTTTGTTTAATGACAGTGTGTGGAGCTGGACCATTGTCACAAACCCATTAAAAGAAAACAAATTGAGTTCGGAGGCTGTGCACCATAAGTAATGTGCATCAAGTGCCTTTCACTTTTGTTTTCTGTAAAATCAATACAAGTGCCTTTTAGAAAAAACTTGCTTTATTACAGATCTATATTTTGTAATGACCATGCTCCTGTGAATGTATAGCAGTGAGGAAGATCATGCTTTGTGTTAGACTGCAGGAGGTAGCTAGAACTCCATTCTACAGAACTATGAGGAGGCCCCACCAGGAAGTGAAAGGAGGAGTCCTTTTCATGCTTTTTATGAATGAAAACTGGGCTTTAAACACAAACATGCTTATGGCATAAACAAGTGTTTAAATGACCTGAACACATGAAAAAAAAGTTTGTATGCAAAGAGATTATCTGTATAGAAAGCCAGGTACTTGTCTGACTGTCGTTGTTTTGGGGAAAACAAGTATTGGTCTGGCTGCTCCAGGATTAAGGAAACACTGCTTTCCTGAGAGGAAGTGTTTACAACTTTGTGACGTTCCCTTTTTAACTTGACGAGCCTGTGCTTGCCTGCTGCTCAGTCTGTGTACTTTTGCTCACTCAAATGTAACTAAGGTTAATTTGAAGCTGCTAATCTCCATCAAACAGTGAGTCATGTTCTTGAATGCTCCTCTGAGATTTTGGCAGTGGATCGATGATTGTCAGAACGTTCCAAACATAGCTTGGATCAGTGTGCTCTGAGGGAGAGAGGTGGGAGCCATGTTGATCCGTCAGCGGTGGGCTCCACCCTGTGCTGGCTTTATTCTGAATGTGGGTGACGTGCACTAACCTCGTCAGAGGCTATCTGAGGCTACAGAGCTCCAGACCCAATCAACATCAAACCCCACCATTGTTTACAGCAAACAGGGGATTGTTTTCTCCTCTCTGTAAATCACTCTGCTTAAATTAAGGCTTCTATCCCAGTGGGTCTTGTGTGTGTTGTTTCATGTAGCCCTACTTTCCTAAATGTGTCAGTTTGACTCCCAAAAGACATTATAAACAGCTATGTTTTGTGTTTTGACCCCCATCCAGAGGATAAAAGTTTGGTACTCTAAACTTCCTCTCTACTTTAGGTAATTGTGAAGCACAGATTTTATTATTTTATGAAATTCCAACATCCAATTGTACCTGAATTATTTCTAGGCACAGCAGCACTAACTATAAGAAGCTGAAACACTGCCAATAAATCCATGGGTGAGGAATGAGGGTGCTGAAGGGAAATTGGATTTTGTCAAGCGTGTCGTCAAGTAGTTAATCTTGAATATCTGTTGCAAATTATGAGCACCTTCATGAGGTCCAACACTCACTACTTCAGCTGGAGTGGATTCTAGTTAGGGTTCTGTTGGCACATCACCGCCTTGAGTGCAAAAGTTTGTCAAGACAATAGGGAATTTATTTAAAAAATGCAATATCAAAAATTTCATGTTAGAGCTGTTAAAATAACACTATACAGCAATAATCCAGCTGTGTTTTTTAATCTAAAATTCTGTTAATTTTAAATGAAGCATCATTTTTTTAGCAGATATATCCAAATATTATTATAATCATAATAATATTTGTGATATTATCCTACATTGTCAGTCAGTTAATACATTTGTAGTTTATCTTTCACAGAAGGATGTTATCTCAGCATCTGGAAGCATTCCTGTGTAAACCACCATCAGCAACAGGCTAAATAAATTGTGCCAAAAAAGGCTTCACCCTGGCTGCCGTGTAAAAGCCACCCCACATGTGCTGGAGTGAGAGATCTGAAGAAGCTTGTGGTCTGAATCTTAAAGAGGAGGAGGGTGTGTGGTAAATGTTAAAGGGGGCGGGGATGGCCTGTGGTAAATAAGTGGCATTGCAAATGGCTTTGAAGGAGACACATGTGAGTGTAAACTTTAAATATTGATATTAAAGCATGTGCATAGCATGTTGCAGATTAGTGGATGCTGCTTCTGAGGTTATATTTTTCAGGGCCAGTGCCTAGTCATTTAGGTTTTTTAACATTTAGCATCTGTGTCCAGAAAACATTTCAATAACGTTTGTTTAATATTGTACACTGAGAAAATCACAGTCAAACCCCTTTAGACAAAGATGCAGTCTGAATTCCTACTGCCTAATCTGGTTGGGAGATACAGAAGTCACCATGGCTCTGTCTACACCAGAGGCCTTCAATGAAATGTAACCAGGTTTGCCACCACTTCTCAGGAAACATAACAGTATCTTATTTACAGTAACTGCATTATCTCAACACAGGGGCCATCATCATTTTGCCTAAATAAATCGCCTGTGGGGAGTGTTTGCTGCCAGTAAGTTTCTTGTAGAAAATTTTGAGTTATCTTCAGTTGACTGCACAGTGCACACACCGCATTCATAGTATGTTTGCAGACAAAGATAAGGCATTTGGACTATCAGCAATGCCACTTCAAGGGGGTGCTGCTTACTGAGTTTATATTAACATTTTTCCTCCAGCACCATGAAACATGCACTTTGTTGGAGATAGATAAAAAGAAATGTGACCCATATATTTAATCTTTTGTAAGACAAAAGTGCTATGGCAGCTAAAAAGTAAGCAGTGAGCTGTTAAGTACACAGTTGTGTTGAGGTTATCACTGGCTGAAATCCCTGGTGGCATGAGACATAAATCACATGTGTCAGTCTTATGTCGTTTTTCATAGACTGATTTGTGTGTTTTTTGCAGTCTCAGGGTAACTTCAGTCTGAATTCATTCTCAGTGGTTGGACCTGACATTACTATTCTGCTGGTGTCTGTTCTTATTTAGGATTTGCTTTTTGTGCAGTGTGTATAAACAGTAGTATTGCTTATTTAGTGGGAAAATAATGTCTGTATTTTTTATGAATGTCAATGTCTGTTCAAATATGTGTTCCTTTAATTCATGTTAATCCAATTGATAACATCATGAGCTGTGTGTGTGCAAACCCATTGGCCACTTTATTAGGTACACCTGTTCAGCAGCATGCAACACAAATAGTAATTTGAAAACTGAAAATTAGAATTGAGGAGAAATGGGATTTAAATAATTTTTAACACACATTTCCAGTGGTTTACAGAAACTAATTTGAGAAAAAAACGGAAGTAAAAGATGATAGAAAAAAAACAGCCACAAATCACAACCTGCTTTTTCAGAAGACCATACCCGAATCCACTTTGAAGCAGATGAGCACAGATGTAGCACAGAACCCCCACAGGCCTTTATTATAGATAGATACAAGGTGTTTCTAATTTTTTCTTCTCTTTTTTGAGTGCTATTTTTCAACTATTAGAATCCAGCCCTGAAGTTGGTATTGTGAAATCTTGAGCCAAAGTGGCAGGTGCTACAATAGATGAGTACTTGACTAATGCTCCCCTTCTCTCTCTACACTCATTTGAAGTCAGTTTCTGTCTGAGTGCCACATTGCATCTCAAGAAGAGCCTGCCTCTCCGCTGCGATCTGCCAGCTCTTTGGCAGGTGTATGACATGGTCGAACTGGGATCTGGGCTCAGATGAAAGTAATAGACTGACTGAGCGTGCTCCATCCCTCTGAATGCTGCAGATCAGTGTAACCTGGCCACTGTGAAGGCGTAAGCTAAGCCCGCAAGCTGGTATATTAGTTTAGCAATAAGTGTGGGACCCAATATCGAAATACCAATATGTCGTTTTTGTTTGGTGATACTGTATCGATATGGCAGGCTGCTGGATTGGTATATTCAAATGAATAGTTTTCTGTATATTTAAAAAAATTAAAACCTGGCTGAATGTAACTGTTGTTTCTTATTTTGAGCATGTCGACTTATTTGTGAGATTGAGGCATTCACCGTTCTAATTATTAAAATAAATGTATTTCATTAAAGAAAATACATTATATTGAAATAGTGTTTACTGTACTAATTCATTTAAAACAGTAATATATACAGTAGTTGGTTATCATGTGCAGTATATAAATTATCGCAGTATTGTGATATTGTGATATTATCGGTATCGTGAGACATGAATGGCATATCGTATCGAATGGTGAGGTACCCTGAGGTTCCCTGCCCTGTTTAGCAAAGACATTGGCCTTTTTATTAGGCACACCTATACCTGCTTGTGAGTTGAAAATGCTTATTAGCCCATCACATTGTATCAACACAATGGATTTTGTCACAAACATATGTTGAGTGTTGTTGGTGCCAGATGGACAATTTTCATAAATCAATTATCTAGAGGCAGGCAGATTTACAAAGAAAGATTCTAGGGTTTGAAAAATATCCAGCAAGCAAGAGTTTTGTGGGCAAAAATGTTTTAAAAGACTCTTTCTTGAGACACTAAAACAGCTAGTATACTGTATACGTATATATTCTAATCTGATAATCACCTGTTACATCGAGATTTACATAAGACTAAATCTGACAGGACAGTGAAGCAGTTGTGCTCTTTATTAGATACAGGGTCTACCTAATAAAGTGGCGTATCCAAATTGTTGAGCTGAGGGGGACTTAAGTTTCATGACATGTGTGGCTTGGCTGTGGTCCTGACACACCCTGGCATGCCACAGGCAGATGGCGTGTCCCGGGGCAGTGGTAGAGCAGCCCTCTCCTCTCAAACCGCATGCTCCTCTTGCTGTCAAATGTCATTATTGTGTTGGGACAGGCAGGGCACTTTGAACCAATTTGGAAATATTAAGTACCCCCTTCACCCCAAAATGAATCCGACTGTGAGGGAAGGAATCGGGATGATGTCGACTTTTGGGACTGCCTTTTGAACTCAAGTGCTCTGCAAAGCTCAAGTGACTAATCCAGTTTTCCAGATTTTAGTTGCTCACATTAACACAGTGATACAAATTAATGTTATGTGGCTTGGAAAATCAGAACTAACCAGAATATTGCAAAATGATCTAACAAAAGGGCTGAAACAGGTCAAAAACATGGGGGCGCTATTGAGGCATTCTTTATTTGACCTTGATAATTTGCATATGTCCATTAAAAAGACACTAGCCTGGATCACTGTTGCAAAATTCATGA
>JAVQKG010037176.1:0-11096 GCA_036025885.1 Hypseleotris bucephala
GAGGAGGAGGAGGAGGAAGAGGAGGAGCATCCGAGTCCACGTTCATCTGGACTCCAGCAATGTCACCAAGATGAGGACACCACCGCACACGTGCCATCACTACACAGGCTGTCAGAGACTGTAGTGGCATGTAATCACTAGTGCAGCAGAATATAATCACTACTTAACACTGATCACACAAGACTATTGCATTGATGGTTCTGTATCTTAAGAAAATAAATGTAGTGCAGTGGTTTAGTTGTGGTTTTGACCAAAAACTTGACAAGATTTTGATGTATGGATAGACAAAAGATAATATTTTTTCATATCCATAATAATTCTTTAATGGGAACTCCTAAACAATAAACTCTGCTATGACCCACACTACATTAAACATAAATAGCTAATTGAATGCCTGAATGAACTTTGCTACACACATCCAGACACTAAATCATCCCAATTCCTAACTTAGGGACCTCCTCTGCTTCCTCCCCACCTTGTCTCCTCGTGTCCCTTCCTTCACTTTTCTCGCGGCGCTGATAACTGCTTAACACCGGTGATAGGCTGGAGTGAAAGTAGTGCTGCTAAATATAGACTTTGTGATGGTATAGTGGCTGTGCTGTTGCTCGGTGGATGTAGTGGCTCCAGTCGAGACTTTGAGTTGTTTCATCTCAGCTCTTGTCTTTCTTTTTCGCTTCCTGACAGCGCGCTCCACTCATTCAACAAGCTGTACCTGTCTGCCGTACAGTGCCTGTGCGCCAATATTGACATTGAGCATAATGAATTCAAATTGCCCCCGTGACGATAGCACCCGCGAGAGATGGAGGGGGGGGAGTGAATAGATGGTGAAGGATATGGACAATAGGAAGGGTGTTTGAGATGTGTAAATTAGACTAGCTTGTGTGCTTGTGACTGGCGGCACCACAGCAGAGGGCAGAGCAGTGAGTACACTTGAGAATATGCGTGTGATGGGAGAATTAGGAGAATCAAAAAGTGTCCCTTTAGTGAATGAATATTGTCTGTCAGCTTATGTCTTTGTGTCAACCCTGCAACTAATTGTCCATTGTGTACGAGGTTAAGGTGCACTTTACTGTTACCGCAGGGCAGTGGCGGCTGGTGGTTAAAAATATGAAGGGGGCGCAATTTTTTTGTGTGCCATTTAATAATAATATATAGTAAGAAAATAACTATTTTTTTAATAAAAATAATTTCACTGCAGTTTCTGAATGCCAAAGCTAAATTACTGCTTGAAGCAGTAATGTACTGATGTATTAACAATATAAGATATCATTATAAGTTTACTACAGTGTGCATCATACACGTCAGTCAGAGCTCAGAGAACACCCTCCTCCTGTCTCATGTACCACAGAAGCAAACATACACTCTTAACAACCAGCATAAAGCATCCAACACACCAAACCAAACTAATGCAGTGAGCTACTGACAAATACAACACAATATCACTCTCTGACAACACAGCAGACCAACTGACCAAACGCCAATCTACTGAGGTGTAGTCATCTGCTAATAACACGCAAAGATGTTCCTTACCTTCATTCACTGATGTCCAAAGAAGAAGAATAAAAAGTACAGTTCAGGGCTCTAGACTAACTTTTTACTGTGTTAGCACTGCCCCTGCAGTTCAGCGCACCAGTCTAGAGACACACTTTCTTTGAGTGTCACTCTCATGTCACAGGGTTGTTGGGTGATCAAAACTATTACAAAACCGATTGACAGGACATCTATAGTAACGTTTTATGATGTTACTATAGATGGTCGCACTCTAGAGCCCTGATATTATTTCTATATCAAAATTGCTTACTGCATTGATGGATCTAAACTGGCTCATTGTAAGTGAATGTAAGAGTGGATTTGCAATTCTAATGCACAGAAGGCTAAAAATAAAGCATACATTTTCAGTTTGTGTATGCAATTCCATGTTCAGTTTTTGGTTGTCTCCAGCCAATTGCAGCACCCTACACTGTTTAATAATGATTGTAAATTGACTTAAATATGATGTCATAGTTGCTGCCATACAAACCTTTACTATAGCACAAATGCATCTATTTAGACCAAGATTTCCACCTTTTTTTTAAATCTCAAACCTCAAATTTTCTCTAATATCCTTTTATCTTCCCCACATTGTCCCTTATCCCCTACTTCAAACACTACTGTCTGTAATGCCCTTCTATGCTTCCTTCCTTCCAGCTCTCACACATGTGCTGTGTCCTCCAGACTTTTGAGATCTCATTTAGATAACTACTCTGATCCCTCACTGCCTCCCAAAGTCTCCCTCTATTGCTATATCCCTCCATTACACGTGAAGGTAGAACAACTTTAGCCGATCATTCCCATGATACAAATGATCATTGAGAACTATGCTGACAGCCCCTACTCCATCTCCTCTCTGACTGTTTTTGCTGTAGCTTCTAACGAATAACAGCTCGCTCTTTGCACCAGAATTTCAATTTGTCTCACTAACAAGCATTCATCTTCTGACAGTTACGATGCAGCTAGCCATTAGCGACATTGAGGGTGCCATGTTGATGTTTTTTTTTTAAAGTGGGGAGTACTTTGCATATCCAAATTAGCCGCGACTAGCATAATTCTAGCTGCCTGTGTTTAGTCTACAGCTGCTCCTATACACATGAAGGTGGTCCACTGTGTATTTTTAAAAAGACGTTGCTTGCCCTTAGAAAGGGGTGTGTCGGGTACTCTTCAAAACCATTTCTCCCTCAGGAATGTTAAAACAGCTTTGTGGGCACGTGGGATGATAGCAGAGCGCAGCACAGTAGGCCACCTCCAAATCTTGGTCAAAAATAGGGTTGGAAGATACATGGAGCTGAAATATGTGGTTTTTGGAGCGTTTGACAGAATATGTTTCAATTATTAAACGAAAAATCTTATTGAGGGTAAAGGTCTAAAAGTAACATTCTAAAAATTTTACAAGAGGACAATTTGGGCTTTTACTAAAAAAAAGGAATAAAAGTGAAAATATTCAAAGACACAGATGTCAGGGGAGTTGTATTTAGCCTTACACATTTTTTTTCTTTTTTAATTTAGAATAAACAGGTCACTTTCATTCTTTAGGTGCCAACTTATTTATGGAGTTTCTCAAAAGAACTGAATGCTCTTAAGCCCTTTTGGCACTTGCTACATCCAATGTTTTGAAGGAGGCTTTTGGTTTTGATAAATACATTTTAAATGTAACATTGCTTTGAGAATATGCCAATGAAGATAACCCATGGAAAGCTTTCATTTTATTTAATATTTTACATATCTGCTGTAGTTTTGCCAAAATGTATATCCTTCAGTCATTATCATGAAGTCAAATCATTTTGGGCTATATTAAATCATCATTGCTTCTATTGGCTGTTGGACTATACAGAGTTCTGGTAGAACGAAATTCAAGTCTAAGACGCAAACTGAAACCTAGATAAATATTTGCAATGCATTCTTGGCATGTTTACCAAGATTGCAATAATTACAGTATTGCATCAGTCTTACAGTTTACAGATGTAGTTGATGTAATGTTTTGGTATTATTGAGTAATACTTTTAAGAAAAACTGTTAGCTATTTAGATGTTTGGGGAGGAGTGGGATAGTAAAAATAAATTGAGTAATGGCACTTTACCTTGACAAATAGTTCTGGAAAAAAATATTAGCAAGAGAAATACAGCAGAAGAAAAATGAACCATGCACGTGGCAACAGAGCTTCCACCCCAATGACAAATGTGTGGCCATTTGTTACATGCCTCACTTCCTAACATTCTAACACTGAAACGCTATATTCCACATGCACAGTACAGGACAAAATTAACTTGGTCATGCGAGAGGAATATCAATCCTGGAGTGCTGCTTCTTTAAAAACTTTTTAATGCAACCTAGTGTCATTGCAAGTTTCTTTCTAATCTATTTATAAAACTTATTTCACAATGACCACATGAATTGTGTGAGACAATAAAGATGCCAAGTGCTTCACAGAATTACTGAAATAGACATGCATCAGTTGGAGCAAAGTCTGGTAACAAGCTGAACACTAGTAAGGCTGACTTGTTTGAGTTTAGTCCAATTAAAGTGCCTATAGTCAAGTCTATGTTAGAACAACTCTTGAAAACATATGTTGTACTGTATATATAAGTGGTAGATTGAGCAGCCTTCCATGGACTGGTCAAGTTTTCTCTTTTAGGGACTGCTGTAGTTTTGCTGAATTCAAAATAATGGGAACAGTTTGGACAGTTTGATAGTTCTGACCCTTTTAGGCTACTGTAGTCTTTCCACTTTGAGGCTACTGTTGATATTATTGACTACTGTCAGATAGATACTAGTGATACTATAATGTAATGTAGTTTTATGTGGAAATGTAACAGTTTGGGCTTGACAAGTTTTGGGTGTTGGCTGCCTAAATTCAAACTTTGACCCTCTGAGGACACTATAGTTTCAAAATCAAGGAACCCTGGATTTGCAATTGTGTCCTGAATGCTTGTCAATTACACTTAAAGGTCCATTACCTTCCTAAAATATATATTTGTTTAGGAAGTTAGACCCCGTTCTATGATGGAAAGTATATATTTAGTATTTTACAGATAGTAGTCAGGTTTTACTGTAGTCCCTCCCCTGGCCTCCACAGACTACATACAACCTACTTTACATCATAGAACAGGGTCAAGTAGTCAATTTTAAACCTTTTTTTTTTTATTCTTAACATTTTCTAATTTTAGGAAACTTCCCGACTACATCTTGAACCACCACTTGTGTGTCTGTCAGGGGGACCAGTGTGCTCCTGTCAGCTCTGCTAGTATAGTCCGTTCTGTATCTGTCACTGTCTATTGTCCCTTTATCCTCGGCACAGCCTCTGTCATGGCCGCCGCTCGGACCAGCTGTTACTTTCTCCTCTCTTATCTATCTCCTCCGTCGACGATCTGTCTCCCTCCGAGTGAAAGAGGCAGCGATCGGGCGAATGGTGCGGCTTCGCTTGACACCACAAGTTGAGATTCACACAGGCTGACTTCAATGGCAGACAGCCCGGACACCCATGCACCCTGTAGACAGTACTGGGAGGACACTTTTTTGTATTGGTGACAAGTCGACAAGTGGAGAGAGGACAGTTGAGGACGCACTGTGCTCACTTTGGGTCCTCTGAGAATGCTGTAGTTTTGATTTAAGACCGGTTTAGTGTTTTCTAGTATTATTTGACACATAACGGCAGCTAAATACTGTACAAGGGTTACTGGTGTATGTTCCAGTTCATTCGTTCTCAAACTTTTCACACCAAGTACCACCTAGGACAAAACCACATCTAAACCAAATTTAATTTAAAATTCAGGTGTAATCTAGGACTAAATCAGGTCAAAATCAACTAGGCATACACAAAAACATGACTAATCCAGTTCTAAACCAGGTCTACCCAGGACTAAACAAGGTCTGAACCACAGCACAAACCAGGATGAAGCAGGACTACCAAGTATAGATTTGCATTTGACCCACAATGACTTCTGTAGATGTTGTTTTGACTCACAATGCAGCTGTTTAGGTCCTGACCCTCAAAAAGGGACTTTGAACTGTAGTTCATAATGGCTTCTATAGTTTTGACCTTGACCCACCATGGCTCCTGTGGTGTATGTTTTGACACAAAATTAGTGCTATGCTTTTGGCTGTTAGTTATGTCAATGGCTACTATATTTTGGGCATGAGCCAAATTGGCAGCTGTAGGTTAGATTTTGACTCTCAGTGGTCGCTCTTTCCAAAACCTTGACTGAAATGGGTATTCTAGTTTGCATTTAGACATACAGTGGCTATACTATAGTTTTGTACTTGACCCACAATGGCTTATGTACTGTTGTTAATGTTTTGTCCCTCTGAGGCTACTGTAGTTTAATCTATATACTAGCAAAAACAACATTATTCTTGCAATGGTAAATTTATGTGTTTTACTCACTATAGTTTATACGTTTTGACCCACAATGGCTTACGTAGTTTAGTTTGTGATGCTCTTTGGCAGTTGTCATTTAAATTTTAGACAATTAAAGGTTAATATTAGTGTTATGACCCTCTAAGGCTACTGTAGTTTGAGTGTGACATGTGAAAAGTGGGTAATTAATATTTTATCAGTTTTGCATTTGGCTTCTGCCTAATTTCAGGTTTTGACCCTGTGAGCCTACTGTAGTTGCAACCACTCCAAATGAATAATACAAAGTGTGGAAGTGAAATGGAATGGTCCAGGCTTACACTGTCTGCAGCGTAGGCACTTTTTTGCACTTGTGCGTCTCACATTGGGAGTTATCAGAGCATACAGACAGACAGAGACCTAGCACCAGTTCAATCACATGCTTATTTTGACCTGATTCAAGTGTTGCTCCTATGGGGAAATATTGCTTTATAATTTAGCTGTCATAGTCCAAACAGGCAGCTTTGTGTTTTATGTTTTGTTAAACATAAATTAGGGCGCAAAATGGATTTATCCTGAGTGTAATTTGACATCAAAGTGCAAGATGTGAAGAGGCAGCAGGTCTTGACAGGGCAAATCCAGGTAAGAGAGAGGTGAGATGATAAGTTGTTTACAAATGGGACAGAGCAGTTTAAAAGGCTGACATGATGGATTATATTAGCATTTTTATCATCGTTTTTAATCAGAGCTCCACTTTTAAACTAAAATCTGCTACATTTTGAGCATCCTTGAGTCTTGTTCACAAAGTCTGACTTGTTTTTACACTTTTTACAAGGAATGAAAAGTGGAATGTAACGCGTAAATTGTTATTGATGATATTAAACAATCTCATGACTGCTTTAGCCAATAAACACTAGCAAATGGGAAGTATGCTTTTTCTTGCATAAACTGTTGACCTAATACCATTTTATTATGGCATGTTTTAATAAGAAATGCATTAAAAAACTCCATAAAATGTTGCAAAGGCTCTGTCATCAAGAATTTTAGTCATCTGGATAAATGTGTTCAGTAAGAAGGAAGTGTTGCTTATCAAAGTTGAAAAGGGTAAACGGAGAAAATAAAAACAAAATTAAACATTTACAGATAAATATTTCATTTTTTTTGATGCATTGTGTAAGCAAACATAACCAGTAGACACTTCCTATGCAGCTCAACAACATTCATTTGGTCTCTTGGTTGACACTTTCTGTTTATTAGGAGCTACTTGCTAAAAATTCAATGGCCCAAAATTCAACTTGGTACAGTGACTTTTATGGTGGCAAAGTTTGACTACATTGTTATGGGAAATGAATGAATGATGAGAACAATTTTGCGAGTGCATTTTATGTTCAACATTTTGCATAGTTTTTTTTTTGTTTGTTTGTATTTTTAGAATGTCTTGGACTTGAAAACAAAAGTTATCGAGTTACCAAAATAGTGCTCTGTCCTATTGTGCAATTGTCAAAAGCTCTTGGTGGTGACATTTTCCATCAGCAGGTGTCTTCAGCACCTTGTCCAAAAATGTAATTAGTTTTAGTGAAAATTGAAAGATGTATGAGACAGACCTGGGAACAATATTATTTAGAAAGCCTTGGCCACACAGTTTATATATATATAATAAGTGAAGATGATAGAACTGATCATCTCTTGATAATACCACGAATCTGCTTTCAATACTAAAATACAACTAATTATAAACTGCTGGCTCCTGGTCTTGTCTGTGCATTATTTGTCCTTTTAATGAAGTCAGTATAATTCCTCCTCTTCCCTGTAGCTGCAAGCACCCAGCCCCTCCTTCCTCTTGTTTATCAGCTGCAATTTGTGTCTTTTTCATGTTTCATTTTAAATTATGTATGAAATGTATTTGCATATTTCTGCTTCGTGCTCTATATCTCCCCGTACCAAATGATGCCTCTAAATTACAATCGCACGGATACAAATTTAATGTGCGGTTTCCCCCCAAAAAGAAATTGCTCCGTGCTGCTGAGCGGGCATGCATTTAGGGAAGCAAAAATAGAGCGTGGTAGTGTACACGACAAACTGAACGGAAACAACAGTGAATTTGTTTCAACATGGGGCAGGATAAAGTCAGTGTGTGTGTGTGTGTGTGTGTGTGTGATGTAAAGGGGAAATGCCTGTGGAGTCTCAGATGGTGACAGATGGTTTAGAAACATATCGAACTGGGAGTCAGGATCTCTGCCCTGGGACTAACTTTGACTAGACAAGACTGATGTGGAATGATTGGATTAAAAGATGTAGTCTAAAGGTTTACTAAAATGAGAAATTGTTAAAACAAAATATAGAAATGCTAGTTAGATTTTACATCCATCCCCTGGCCTCTACAGCAACATCAAATCAGAGTTTGTATTGGCTGCCACACCACTCAAAACCTTGACTACTATCGGTCCAAATGGTAACCCCCACACACTGATTTGATGTTGCTGTCGAGGCCAGAGGAGGGACTAAAGAAAAATCTGATTAATTTTATGCAATTGTATATTTTAGGAAACCTCTGGACTAAGTATTGTATTATTTAAACGCATTAGTTCTCGTTCATGAGCACTGGGAATCTTCTGTGGTTAGTCCTTAGATAATATTGTGTGCGGTCCATGTCGTTATGTAATGCCTCTTGCAGCACCATCTGAGAGGAGCTTTAGAAGATGTACTGTATGTTGTCATATTTGGCATCATTAAAATACATAGTTACAAAGTGGGCATTTTATTTCTCATTTGAGGCCAAAATCCACCACTCAAAACAATTTAAATTTAATTTGTAATAAAGTAAAAATACTGTTACTTAAAAATATTTTGATTCAAATTTCTAGTTGTACTCCAAGACTTGTCTTTGCACGGCGGTATAACTGTTTTTGGTCGCACTTTATTTGATATTATTCCTTAACTACATTGTATCTACCTCATTAAGTACACTGTGTAACAAACTGAATAACATGTAAATAAATTGTGCATACATAGTGGTTAAGGTTAGGATTAAGGTAAGGGTTAGTTACAATGTAGTTACATGTTATTACAGTTTGTTACACAGTGTATTACATTGTATTTAATGAGGTAGATACAATGTAATTAATGGATAATATAAACTCAAGTGTTAGCCTGTTTTTTGGCACATGGTTTAGCTGCTACACATTTGTGACAGACAGTGTTGACTATGTAAAAAAATGCATCTGAAATAATTCACTGGTTGACGCTATGTTCATAACTGTGCTGTATACAACTCACACATAACAATCTCACCTTTTTGGACGTCCGTGTCTAAAATAATGGATTCCCTTAATCTCTGACACTTCTAAACCCGCTGTAATTTGTCATTGGCTGTGACACTGTTGGCAGAGTAACCTTCGGGCCATGAGTGTTGTCCAAGTGCTTTACAATCTGCTCATAAATTAAGCTGTAGAGGTGCAGTGTCAGAGGGAAGAAGTTTGAGAGTGGCCCGTGCACGTATACTATTCCCAAAGGTGTGTACACTTAAAGTACATCTCTGCAGCACTGTTATATATATATGTATATATATATATATATATATATATATAAACTGTAGTGGTGAAGCTCCCAGGACTAACTTGAACATGCATCACCATCTGCTGTCTGTGAATGTGTATGGACTTAAGTAGGGCTTAGGGTTAAATAAATACAAATATGCAGAACAGTGAATTCTTCAACTGTAAGAAAATAAAATTAGAAACAAAATTTAGGTGCAGCCAGGTTTTAATTTTTTGAAAATTATTAATTCTGATATTTTGATACAGCATCTTGACTTACAGTATTTATACAGTATCCCCCCAAAAATACAACTTACTATTTTATACAAAAATCTTGATATATCTGTATTTCAATGTTTTGTCCCACACTTAGACTTAAGTCTGTGTGCATACTGTAGTTGAGCCTGGACTAGACGACTTAAAGCGCTCCCTTAAAGCTCTAATAATCTCACTCTGCACTGATGTCAAGAGCTAGTCTGGACAGCTGCAACTAACTCTCTATTCTATTATACTGTATACAAAGATGTTAGTCTGGTCTCTCGTTTGTTGCATTCAATTTCAAAGGCGGATGAGTAGTAAACCAATCAGAAACACTAGACATGATGCTAAAAAGCCACACATGCAGTTTATAGGTTGTTGTTAACAGGGAAGTCATATTTGTAAAGTTTGCACATGACATGGCCAACAAAACACAACTGCTCCTGATTGGTCTCCCCACAAAAACAATGACAAATGCTGCTTGAATCTAATAAAGACTACCTCTGAATCACTTGCCAAGATACGAAACTGTACTAATTTTTTTTTTTACAGTTTGTTTTATACTAACTTAAAGCAGGAAATAATGCTTGTTGTTGGTGGTAGATGCAACCAAATGAGGCCTAGTGTAGTCCTGAGCCCCACAAACTAAGCCTAACTTTTTTCTTAAATGATTCATAAGTCTAGACTGTAATTTGGTAAATCTCTGTTAACACTGGTGTAGCCCTTGTTTTGAAGGGTGAAAATTAGCTATATTGTTCTTTATCATCACATTAAAAATAGCTCCTCTCTTATTTTTTCTGTTCCCATTTGTGTCATTTGTGCAGCCCTAGATGAACCCACTGCCATCTATTAACCCCATTCGTTCATTCTGATTACAGACTCTCTTCTCTGTCCAAATCACTTCATTACTTTAAGCCAGCATTAGTGGTTTTGTTGTTGTTAGCTTCTCGCTCCGAACTAGCGCCGCACGGGTTTGCTCTGTCTCAGCCGATGATTCAGTGAGTGTGCGAGTCACTGCTTAATGAAGGTGACTGTGAGAGGCCACGCTACTGTCTGTATTTACTAAATATTTGAGCATCGCCTTCTGCTCCTCTCATCCTTATCCAAGCCTTATGTAGTGAAAGTCATTTCTAATAATGTCACTGTCTCTTTCAAGGGTCACTCCTGGACTAAAAATAGGAAGAAGGTCACTAACCCAGGGTAGGGTCAGAGAGGATTAAGAGAGAGTGTGTTTGTTACATAACTCAAAGAGTTAACTTATTTCATGATTGTTTTGCTGGTTGCGTAATATTAAATCATAAATATGCCATGTGAAATAGCAATAATCTGATTTATGTTTGAATGTCGGCCATTTCATTGTTGCATAAAGGATCAATCCAATTTCATGCAGTCATAATAGTTCTATGTTGCAGTACAGTGTACGTTTAAGGACTTGA
>JAVQKG010037186.1:0-12961 GCA_036025885.1 Hypseleotris bucephala
GGCCGGCCCAGCCTATAAGCGAACTATGCGGCTGCTTAGGGCCCCGCGGCCACCAGGGGGCCCCAAGCTGGCAACCTCATCATTCCGCACCTCATATAGACTCATATGCACTTTTATCAAAGGCCCAGCGAGTTAGAGGACCTCAGTTTTTATCCACTTTGTGTAAAAAAGCAAATCTTAAAAACTGTTGAATGGAACGCTGCATGGTCAGCGTTCTTTATAAAATACAATTTAGTAAATAATTGGTGGTAGGGCCCACAAGCTCAAGTTTGCTTAGGGCCCCAGAGAGGTTAGATCCGGCTCTGACTGTGCGAAAAAAAAAGAAGAATATTCTGTAATTTGTCAAACACTTTAAATTGTGGCGTCTGGTTGAGCCCGTGACAAAAAAAAACAGCCCAGCCAATAGGTTTCCGGGCAACAGCGAATCAATGGAGCGCGTACGGTACGCGTGTGAAGTTCAGGTGAGTGACAGGTGGGATTTTTTTTACTTTTGTTTGGTCAATAAAGTGTGTTCGTTAAAAATACAATTTTTGGTTTGTTTAAAAAATTACAAGTAGGGGGGCCTATAAACCTGGTTCAGCCCCGGGGCCTCTGGGTAGGTTAAGGTGGCCCTGACTAGGCCTGGGACGATATTGAATTTTTGTCTCACGATTATTGTGGCCATAATAATTGTGATTAACGATAATATCACGACAATTTAAAAACTGTTCAGGTCTCAAGGGCTTTGAGGAGCAAATAAATGACGTTTATTGCAATGAACAATTATCACTATGTTAAAAAATAGCCACAATCAATTAATTTTCAGTTTTTTTATTGTGATATAAGATATTATTGTATATTGTTTTGTAAAATTATGAACCTATAATGTGTTAAACTTTTTTTTGGCTACAATTTGCACTTGGTCTTGCTTACCAGTGACCTACAACTCACCCTTACTGCCAATGCCAATCAATTATATAGTATAAAATGAGTAATAAAAACTATTTATTTTTTAGCAGACAGATGCTCTTTCAGTACCATATTTATTCCAACTGTTTACAAGTCCTATATACATAACAAATTAAATTATACAAAACAAAAGAGCTTACAGAAACATATTGGCAAATTAACATTAAGGTAAAAAAAAAAAGTCTGCTTCAATATGAGCAACAAAATTAATTATCACCATTGAGTTCCAAACATTATTAATTTCCAAACCCGTGTGAATTAATGCATTTTTGTGAACACCCATTACATTATTGTTAAAGCTTCACTACCTGATTTCTTTTTCCTTGTATTTTGGAAAAGGTAACCAATCACACGCTTTCATAGAACGGACCTCTCTGATTGGTCGATACATCCTTAATCTATCCAGAATCTATCAGGAATAATGTGAAGAAGCCTTTGTTGTTTTGCAAAATGTTCACCTTATTCACAGTATTTTTATTGTTTGTTTTGAAGAATTAAAAGCCAACTCCAGATCTCTGCTACGTTATTCCCATACCTCCTGGCTTGTGTACATACTTCCTGGTTGAGTCTGTGATAGAGGGTCATGAAGGAAAGAAATAAGTAAAGGGTAGTGTTTCTTTCAAACTCAAAATCTTTTTTAGACACATCACTTTTACAGTCACAATTAGGTAGTGCTTTATTGCTGCTAAATTGAGGCAAGCTATTCAAAAGTGGTACAGAGTAGATAGAGGCACATCCAGGCATGCTCATTTTATTTATTTATTTACTTGTTGTTGCCGTGTTGTTGCTTCGTCAGCAGGTCACGTAGATTTCCTCCCTTCCCCAGTTCCTCTTCACAGAAACACACACACATACACACACACATGTATAGACTCACAACTTACATGCACACACAACACACGCACAGACGCACAGACCCACAACACAAAAGGGACACACAACACTCCAACCGGACACTTTCTTAAAACACATTAGCAACACAAAAATACACTACAGTAAACAGATGGAGAAAACACACAAACATATAAACAAGAACCACAAATGGAGACACACACACACACAGACTCACAACACACAAACAACCCACAACACAAAGGACACACAAAAATACCCTAACCGCACACACACACACACCTACACTACACAAAATATAACATTCAAAACATGCTACAGACCCACAGCATGTAAACAAGAACACAAATGTACACACACACATGTATAGACTCAAACTTAATATCACACACAACACACGTACTGAATAACAATACACAGACCCACAACCATTACAAAACATACACTTATAACACAAACCTACACTACACTAAACATAACACACAAACATGCTACAGATCCACATCATATTAACAAGAACACAAATTGTCCCACAAATGTACACACACACACACACATATAGACGGACAACTTACGTACACACAGGCTCTCAACACAAAATGGGGCGGCAGTAGCACAGTGGGTAAGGAGTTCACCCTGGAGGGTAGCCGGTTTGAATCCCCGCCCGAGCGCATATTGTCGTTGTGTCCCTGGGCAAGACACTTAACCTGCATTGCCTACGAATGCGATGTGATTGGTGGTGGTCGGAGGGGCTGTAGGCGCAAACTGGCAGCCATGCCTCTGTCAGTGTGTCCCAGGGCAGCTGTGGCTACATAAGTAGCTTACCACCACCGAGTGTGTCTGTGGAGTGAATGAATAATGCAAAAATGTAAAGCGTCTTTGAGTAGTTGTGAAAAGTGCTATATAAAATCGATGCATTATTATTATTATTATTAACCGCGGTCCGCCTATTAGTGGCCTAGGTTCTAAATGCTCACTTTTTAAATATTGTGAAGTTATGTAAATAAACCTCGTTTTTTCTAAAGCTCTGTGCCCAAAAGACTCAAATCTGCCTAAAACATTTGCACAGTACTGTATCATTTATCTTTTTCAAGTGCTGACTGAAACCACCACCCAAATCTGTCGGATTATGTAAAGATTGTATCACATCTTTATCAGAAAAGATGCTTGGATTGACTGCATTAAATTGCCTTGAACAGTTTAAATGTGTGCTTTACTTATTTGTGTTTTTGTTTTATATTTTACTCTCCACTGGTCTTGGTTCTCTACATTGTCATCAGTCTTGTCTGGCATTTAGCTTATCTCTATACATGAGCAAATGGGCATGTTGAGGACAGGTCAAGACCCACAGAGACACAGAGAAGAGTGACAATCCACAGCCAGACAGGAAATGGAGTAGTCATGCAATAGACAATACAGTGAGAAATAAACAATATGAATCTAATGTGAACATGGTTTGACAATAGAAGTGAGTGCGTCAAGTATAGTCAAGCATGAATCCAATATAAATAGAATATAAATGAAGATAAGCACATCTGCTAGTAAGTATTAAGTCAAGTCATTTTTTCTGCAGAAGCCAGATATCGTTGCCATGACCTTTCATTTCACTGACAAGATGTAATAGCCTTGCACAAATTGTAAATTTATAAGAACCTTACAACACAAACACAGTGTTTTCAAGCAAAATGTTACTCTATTTTTAATTAAAATTTCTATTGTGGGTATCTACAGAAAACACTGAAAAAACTATTGCTGTGTCAGAAAGCCAATCTTCACTCTTCTTCATCTCTGGAATTACTAAACCAGTTAATACACACCCTGAGGGGGAAGAGTCATCCATTCTTGGAAACTTCCCTAAATCTGGCACAAGCTAAAAAATTGAAGCACAACAAATACACTAAGGAGGTGATGACATTTTGAGGGATTGTTTAGTGACATCAAGTTGAAATGGTATAAATTCAGTTTTTAGAACTTCAGCTCCGGCTTCATCCAAATAAATTCAGTTGGTAAACAGCATGTTCACAGTCGCTGTGATATTAGTCGGCAGCAGATACTACAGACAGAGAGAAAGAAATTGTGAAAGATTTGCAATGGCGCGCCATGCCCCGAAGAAATCTCAGAGTTTTTTTTTAGCGGCGCAGTAAGCCTTTGCAACATCCCCTCACTCTTTCTATCCTCACTATATTTGACATTATCTTCCCTCCATCAGCCATCTGTCAATTGTCCTCTTTCTTCTGACCTCTTTCCAAATCAGCCTGGCCCCACACCGAACACATGGTACTCTGTCAGGCAAGAAGCAGGTGAACACAAATTTATAAACAACTTTTAAATATTCATTAACTCAAATCTCCCTAAAGACATTTTTCTGACTCACGTTTAACCAAGTGTGAGTGTGTGTTTTCAAGACGCTGCATTGGCCCGCGTTTAACACAATGTTACTCTGTCTTTTCACCTCTCCTCGTCTGTCATCTTGTCTGAGTCTTCTGCTCCTATTTTTATTCCAATGCACTTTTCTCCCCTTCTCCTTCGCCTCTCTTGTCCAAGGAGACTGGCCCAAATGTCTTTGAAATTTAAATCAGATTGAAACATAAACAGTTGTTCTACAAAGCCATGTGCATGATATGAATGTGTGGATACTGGGGAACTATTTTACTGACAATTTATTTTATTTTGTACCACTTATTCTTGTTAAGGGTCATTGGTGTATGGAGCAATATGGAACTATGGGTGGGGTACCCTCTGGATAGTTTCGGAGCTGACACAAAGACATATTCAGACAACAAATTACTTGCTCATTCTCGAAGGGCTGTATAGATTAAATTCTTCTAAAGCATACAAGTCCCAGGGAGGAGGGTGGAAGCTGGAGAATTTTTTAGAGAACCCACAGTGGCACAAGGAGCCTGCAGACGCCACTCAGACTTATTATGTGTTGCTCGGCCACTTACAATCTTTTCTTTGATAATGTGCATCCCTTTAAAATCTTAGAACACTGCCTCATTTTTTTAAATAGCAGGCACATGTATTTACAATAGCACATAACCTACATGTTGTACATAAATTATGCTAATGCTGAAATCAGTGACGAGAAGGACTTCACTTGATTTCACAGCTATCCCCCTCCTTCTGTCACGAGCCTCTGTATGCATTAAAGTCAAATCAGAAGTGGAGCTGTGATTTAAGGCAACCGTGACAAATTATTCAGACAATGCCAACTGTCAATTACCACTCACCTGCTGTTACCATAGCAACCCGGTGGGAAATTATACATTCAAAGTCTGGCCGGTCGCTGTGCTGATTGGCTGATTGAATATGTATATGTACAGACTGACAGAAGTTTCACTTTTTAAAGAGCTGCATCACTTTTCTTCTTAGACACAATAAAAAAGAAGATACATGTTTATGTCTGAGAATATTATGCCACTCACTCAATAGTTACAGCACTGTTTACATGGCCTTCAGATGATTTTCTCGATTGCATTTTCTTGCTGCGAAAATCCTTTTCTTCTATCCTACAAGTCCTAATGGGTGTTGGTTGTTTTCTGTGCCTGTGTACAGAATGTGAATCTTCTCATAAAAACACTAAGAAAGATGTTTCAGCAAAGGATAAAGCTGATTGTAAATAATCACAGTGGGAGAGAGGAAAGGGGAAATGCAGAAGCTGAGCAAAATAATGAGCAAGAAGCGACGAGTTATGAAATATACAGTCCAAATCCTATAGGTTGTCTTCTTTGTTATTGTCCACGGTTGGAGGGCCTAAAAGGACAATGGCACAGGAAGTCACAGCACATATTGACAAGTGAATACTCTCCACAAAAGGCCGCTATTGTTGGCATTTTAGTCCACAGTCACGATGGCTCTTTCATGCAGATTTTTTTTGTTGCGGGTTATTTTTGTCTTCCTTTTATCTCGCCTCATTCTTAAAGATACAGTGTCACCGTGAGGTGTCTGTTCATATGTCCCGTCATTTTCTCAAGTGGCAGTCACAAAGGTAAGAAGAATCAAGGGGAAGTATGTAGTCACGATGTAGCCATTTTGGTCCTGGCTTTTTGTTGGTACCATAACCACAAATCTAGTTTGAATATTGATATATTGTTAAAACAGACTTTCCTTTTGCATGATGATGTTGATGTAACTGTAAGTCTAGAATAGAAGTTCAAATGTCAAGCTGCCTTTGGCCTTGTGTCTAAATACTTACATCTTCAAGAGATGTAATAATAGAAAGCACTGATGAGTTCAGGTTTGTGAAGCTTAATCAAAACCAAGGATACGTTTCTTGCTTTTAGTTTGATATCTTTATATTTGAACTATACTGTAAACATTCTGGGTGTTGTTCCACACTTTTTTGTCCACTTGCATTTTGTGAGACAACACAAATTAACTTTTTTCATTTTGAAAGCCTTGTTAGTTTATTGTATATAAACATGTACGCAGTAATGTATTTTCCAAGACCCATTATTTTTGTGGGAGGAATGACCCAGATATGTTTCTGTTTTTCTATCCCCAAACCTTCTGCAGACATTATAAATAAAGTATACCAATGCAGATGCCCAATCCACTCACTAACTTATGTTAGTAATCAGATTCACCTGACTGTTGCTCAGGAACACATCAGTTTTAATTACTTGAGCAGCAACGTGATACAGCTATAACCATCACCACTAGCTCCATTCAGGCAATTAAAAACACAGCAGCCACAGACAAACTCTCACTCACGCTCTGGTTTCTCCATCAAACTTTGTGTTTGTTTGGTCCTTGTGGTTTCAGGTCTGTGCTGGAGGAGTGTGTTTATTTAATCTACACAATGGCTCAGAGACTTTGAGTGAAGTAAGTTTACACAATACAGTGGGAGAACTAAGTTTACACTGACAATTACTGTGTAGACTTTGCTGAGATAACTAAACAGATGCTAACCTAAATGCAATATTTGCTTGTCGATATACAGCATGGTTATGCACTTGAAATCTAAGTTTAAAATATCCATGTCTAAATTGTCTACTATATGCCAACAGATCACTTCCATCTGCATTCTTAGCTTGGTGTGGCAAGGGTTATAGCCTTTTTACATGAGGACTCCTGATATTTGACTGAAAGAAGTAAAATGACAAAACGGCAGGTGGCCAATGATTGCTGTGAACTATTCATGAGTTGAAGCAGCGAGATTGCCTTTACTCTGGGCGAGAAGATCGTGTTTGAAGAACCCCCGGGGTTTACTCTCTTCTCCCATTTTTCTTTGGTTCTTTTCTTGTGTCAATGTTTTTTGTAGCCTTGTTTATAGCACTTTGCTTCAGAGCTTTATCTCGGTGTAAACAAACTGAATTACTAAGAGTCAGATGGTCGACTGAAGAGGAACTTCTGTGACAGGGCCCAATTTGGATACACGCTAAATTAAACTTTTGCTGCAGCGACTCAGATAGATGTGAGCGATATGTGACCATTTGTCAACATTACACACCGAAAGATGCAACAAAAGGTGTGTGTCTTTCATTTGGTAATCAAATAGGACCAGTGTGCGTCACAGGTAAACACTGGCAGCAGCTTTCTGGTTTTCTTACATGTAGAGGTGGATAGAGAAGCCAAGAATTTTTATTTAAAAAATAATATTCCTTAATAAAATAACAGTATATAGTTAATCAAGTAAGAATAAAAAGTAAAGTAAAAAAATCTCAGAAAAACCCCCCCTGAAAACTCAAATACTGAGCACTTATCTGGAAATATGTATTGATGTAACCAGACAAAAACAAAATCCCAAATCCTTTTTAAACATAAATTTGAACCAAGTAATAGGATAATATTCAGAGGTGGGCAGACTTGCCAGAAGAATTGTTAGTACAATTCAAGTAATGATGCATTAATGCTGTAGTCTACAGGTTTTCTAAAATAACGAATTGTCTTAAAATTTAGTCGGATAGAGCTCCCCAAACTTTGACGGGCTAAAGTAAAACCAGTAAATAATAATGTTTTATGATATATTTAATTTTTTACGTTTTAACAATTTCTTATCTTGGGAAAACCTCCAGAATACAGCTTTAATTCACTTATGTACAATATGTACAATGTGAAAACTGAATGAATAGTACCCATCTCTTCTTATATTCGATCGACTCTTACCTGCCCCTTCTTCTTCTTCTGTTGTGTGGTGGATCCTGTGTATGGCCCGCCCCCTGCTGTGTCACCGCGGTAACAGGTGTTCACAGACGCGGGAGGCTGCACATCTGAATGTTCTCATCAGTGCTATGGTCCAGCCCAACAGCTGAACTCAGCATCGGGCCACAGCTTGGTCCCATCACTACAACACCTACCGGTCACTTCCATGCTCAACAACAATACACAGTCACTTTGGGCCTCATACCATCACTGCTTCACTCAGACACTGATTTTTTTTATTTATCTGCAGATAGGGCTTGACATTACCACCAGCTAAAATGTCAAATGTCGACAGATTTCCATTTTAACATATTCACTGCCACACATTTAGATATTATAGGGTCGACGATTGTGCAATGTTTAAATATGTCCTCTTAATTTGTTAATTTACTTATAATAACTTATAAAGTCAACTGGAGTGCTCAGAGAAAACCTACACAGACACGGGAAACAAGTAATGTAAACTCCAAACAGAAAGACTGATAATATGAGGAGCTCTATTTAAAACATTCAGTATAAAAATGGATATAGAATTCTTACACAATAATCCAAAAATGTGCAATAGTAAATACAGTAGTTCAGCTTATTATATACAACATGGTAAATACAGTTTTAGGTAAAATCTCCTTTCTGCAGATATTCTGAGTTCAAATGTCAAGTTTTCTTCTTACTAATGAATGATTGGGGCAAAGATTATCATTCGACATTAAGCGTCAAAGGAACAAGATGAAGTCATGTGATAAGGGTGATTTAAAACTATCATCTCTCTCAACATGTGGAGATGAAAATTCTGTTGCCTGTATTTAGAATTTTAGGAGCTGTTGTTTCTCAGTAATAAAGATTATGCAGTATATTGTGGATACAGTTCTTGCAGTGTGCAGAAGTGTATATAGATAAGATATTTTTATTATACTCTCGGAGAGTTTGAAAGTTATGATATTTTTATATGCATTTTTCTACTGCAGAATCTTAAGTTTAAAAGCAACAATAGCTTTTTTTCCCTTAAACTTCCACATAAATAAAAGACAGAGTTGAATATTTTAAGCTAAATCTGCCTTTCAAACCTGCAGGGAACTTTCAATAGATAATCAATATCAAAAATCTTCAGAGTGAATCTTTAAGCATGTAACAGTCAGTAACTCCAGACCACTAATGCTTTTGCCATCTACCGGACCAACAAAGATCATTGTGTTTTTTTGGCAGAAACCATCCACATTTTGTCGCTGTGTTCAACTCTTATCATAATGTGAAAACTGCACTCAACTTTCTGATGTGCTGGTGACAAGTCCAAGCAGCTTAGAGACTTATCAAGAATACAATAAGAAACAGACAGACGGATCCAGCTACCCACCGCAAAGGGACTTAGTTCTACTAGCTTTGCTAAAGCTTGCTACCTCCCCTAACCCCTTCACCCTTAGTGCATGGCTTTGTATTCTGCACAGTGTGGGGACATAGGCTCACTTATGGGGACAGAATAGAGTTGTTTTAACTTTGGCTTCAGTTGAGATTGAGACTAATATACAGTAAAGATATGTCAGCCTTTTCTTTTTAACCATGTAGCTCCTTCTAAAGGTCTCTGTCTGTCTCCCAGTCGACAGCCCCTCGGTCGCACTTCTCTCCCCAGTGGTCCCCTGGATTAGTTCCATTGCCTGGTTATCTAGTGGTGGCCTATTTTTCTCACAAAAGTGTGGCTTTAACTCTACATTTACAGGAGTCTAAATTGATCTGTTTGTATGTACTTACAGTTATTCTCACTAGGGTTAGAAAATTGTCTATTTGAATTATTTCATTTCCCTTTAAGCTTAAAATTGAATGAACGAACCCTCTATGAATTCCCTTAAGAAGTGGATCAAGTGACGTGTAAACTCCAAAACATCAGTTATATACAATACTAAAAACAGACATCCAACATCACTCTCAAGACACAATGTCAAGATCAAAACTGAAGATTTCTTGATTCAAGAATAAATGTTCTATTCATCAAATCCTAATATGTCACAAAGATTCTACTAAAACAATTATTTTGTCTACCCATTCTGTGTTATCTCTGGCCCTATCTATACAAAATCTCAGAGTCAATATGTTGGTTATATACAGAAAGTACTTTAAGAGCTGTAAATACGTTCTCACTTACAACTTAGCAATTACGCAAACTTTCTAACATCTCAGAACGCACTTGGTAGGGATGCACATCCACTGCTGTGCACTGCGCATGTGCAACCTCTCCCAAACAAACTAACAAACATGGAGGGACCCACTTTCCCACAGCGGCTGGAACTTGTAAACTTGTTTCAGAATTTGTCTATCTAATCCATAGCCGTTGTGGGACATTGTTGTTATCATCCCTTTCCCAGTTATATTTCAGTCACATTTTACTACAGTCAAAATAACTCATGTTTGTTAGCAACTTAGCCACTTAGCCAGAGTGATCAGCTCAATACAGTTCACCCACTCGCCTCTCTCCTCACTGTATTTTCTCATATATAATGAATGAATAACCAGGTTTGTTTTATACTGCCATAACTGGGATACTCAAGTGTATGAAACGTATTATCTTTAAAAAAGTGCGTTTCCTAATCACCGTGGAATGAAAATTTAAACAAAATTGGAAAACTTGCATCCCTATGACATTGGTTGAAAAACTGTATTTCAACCTTTGGAAGATGTTTTGTAATGAACAAGTAAAAATGCACTCAAGTAAGAACCACAAGGTCAAAGAAGGCAAACGGGAAAAGTCTCAGCAACAGAAGAGAGTGGAAAAAGTCATGAGACAGAAAGTGTTTGACGGCAGAATAAATGAGGGAAGAAGTTTAAGAAGTTTGTGACCGGTGTGCCACCTTTTTCTGAACAGTGTTAGGGTGCTAGCGAGCATGTGTGTGTGTTCAGGTGTGCGGCTAACCTCTGTCTCGCTATCAAAAACACACACGCACAGCTGGGTTTGAACTTGGACCTTTTGCCTCTTCATTCTCTGCTTGCCTCTATTTTTGTTGCAGCCTGATTTGGCCGTGTCTCTACAGCCCAGACACAACGGCGCACTGATAACCTTTGTGTGCAGCCTCCTGCTCCTCATCATGCACACGCCGTGCCTTCCTTATACACTCATCCGCCACCCATACTAACATGTATAATAGAAGCCCAAACACAGGAAATTGTATCGTCTGAAATCAGGAGCGTGTCAAGACCTTAGGATCTAGCCATCAGTCAAGTTACAATACACAGAGATGACCATATTTGTGCACAAGACAGATGTTACCTTACAATGACAAGGAGCAATGACTTACCCAACTAGAGCCGATGGTATTAGAAAAAAACATGCAATAATGTTGATGACTGACATAAAGATAAGATTGGTCATAGCCTCATTAGGTTGTGACCATGTGATAACACACTCTACAGGCCTTTAAAAAAGCACAAAAATACATGCTTCAAGCTTATTTTGTGTGTATTGCGTTATTCACCCAGACATTACTGAGTGTATTGACATGGAAAAAAAGTAAAAGTGAAAATTAACTGCATGTCTGAGTGAAAAGTTGAGATGTATTCAGTCTCACCTGGGCCAGTAGACAAGGAGCAGTAAAATCATAAACTCAATCACTAATTAAAATCGTCATGTTCAATATTCATCCATTTCTTTTTAAAATTTTTCTTTGGACAAATAAAAATTGTAATGCTGTCTGAAATTGTAATAGAGATACATTTGTGATATGTCCTATAACATCCTATAACTTGTTTCTGACCGAACTTTGCTCCTCAATGACAGAAAGGTCTGCAGGCAGTCGCACTAAAAATCCACAACCAGGGACAGACCTTTCCTGTAGCCACTAGCCTATACTAAAACCAGCTCATTAGTATGCATTGCAGCAAGGTTTGGGTCTGTCTTGTGGTAAAATGCTAAATACTTTTGGAGACTTGATTTAACACCAAAGGTTAATGAATAATCACACGGAGAAGCCTCTTTCCAGTGTCTTACCTCTTTAACTATTCACTGCAGTATTATCTTGCGTGTTAACATTAGGCTCGATTTTGTTAATCAGTCCAGTCTAATATGGGGGCGTCCCCATGTACTGTTAGAACTATATAACTTTAGTTTAATTACTGTGATTAAATGTAATTACTCCTGGTGCCACAGTTGCTGCACTTCAGATTTGAATGTATCAAGGGTATGTGGCTGCACACATATGCACATTCATAAGCCAATACATTATTTGTGAGGCACCTCCTGGCACACCTCAGACCTGTGCTGACAATGGTATTGCACTATGGGTTTGGGTCAAACAGGATTTATTTAAGTAAGTAAGGATTTGTTTGAGTCTTTATATACCAACATCTGTTTTCACTTCATTCACCTGTCTATTCTTATCTGAGAATAGGATCATGTATCAATGGTCCTGAAACAGGTGAGCAGAGGTGTGGTTAGGAGAGAGAGCATTTTACTAAAACAGTAAAACAAGACACAAATGAAAAAATGTTTTGCGGTACTCCATGGGTGTTGGATTGTCTAGACAGGATAAAATGTCTATCCCTTCTGCCTTTTATTTGCTGAGTCTAATACGCTACAAGGGTTGTTTTTCTTCTTGAGTTAATAAAAAGGTTGCAGTTTCATGCATACAAATAAGGATATGAAGTAATATAAAGTAGCCATGTGGAGTTTTTTAGTTTTGGATGCTTTATGTTCATCGGCCAGACCCCTTTTTAGCATACCTGTTTGTCAATAGTTCAGAGATGGTGGCCTCAAGCTGCACTAGCCTAAAGTGTAAGTAAAAAATACTTAAGCTACTCAATCAGTTTCCTGCTTTCCCCTGGAATTTGTCTTTTGTATATAAATAATTTTTGCTCTTGAGAACAAAATGAGATGTGTGGTTAATTTAAAGTTCCAGTACCTGATTGTCTTTAGAGAGCTAAGAGAGAGAGAGAGAGACAGTTGAGTTTCAAACCTAAGCCCCGCCCCTAGCTCCTTTCTCACCTCTCGCTAACTCTAAGTCTGCATAGCAACCAGATAGCAACTGCCAATGGGGTT
>JAVQKG010037216.1:0-10854 GCA_036025885.1 Hypseleotris bucephala
TGGAATTGGTCAGATCAGTTGTTGATTGGTTGAGCTAATTTACAATACACGTCTGAGAATTTAGGTGAGTCAGGGGACTGGGGGCTAGAGATATTTGCATTTGAGAAGGTAAGGGACAAGGGAGGCAGAACAACATTTGTATTTCAATTAGATTCACACTTCAGGTAGAGACAAACTTAGAGGACAGCAGAAATACAGCATATGGCATGTTTGAAACATTTGTAATTATTTATATAATTTATCTGCATTGTCTGTAGGTGCTCGTCAGAGAATGGCCAGTGCCGTTGTCGTAGTCACATGACCGGACGCCAGTGTACACAGGTGGAGTCGGGATATTTCTTTATGGCTCTTGATCACCTGCTCTATGAAGCTGAACTGTCCAAGCTGGGGCAGGTAGGAATGAAGTTGTGTTTAATCATTGGTATTTTGCCCCAACAACAGACAATAAATATGACCCATTTATATATTTTTCTAGGGCTGTGCAATTGAAGTCAGAGAGCACCAGCCGGGTCGCCCCGCCTCCTGGACAGGCATTGGTTTTACCCGAGTTCCTGAAGACAGCACACTAGAATTCCAGATCAGTAACATTCCCTACTCCATGGAATATGACCTCCTCATCCGCTATGAGACACAGGTATACATTCAGGCAGATGTTACATTTTCAGAGGTGGGTAGAGTAGCCAATAATTTTACTAAAGTAAGAGTACCTATTCAAAAGCAGCTACAAGTTTTCTGTTTTTGCATAGCATTAACTAAAGGCATTTTCCATACAGATGCCTCGGGATTGGGAAGAAGTCAGAATAACGGTGATCCGCCCTGGGCCCATTCCCACGAGCAGCCCCTGTGGAAACACTATCCCAGATGATGACAGAATCCTCGTCTCTCTGCCAGCACCGGCCAGGTCTATTACACAGAGCTGCACACAAATGAAAGACTTTGGATGTACAGAATGTAAATGGGAAATTCACTTGCTTTAGGTTCATGGTTCCGGTTCAGCCTGTGTGTCTGGAGAAAGATGTCACCTACACACTTCGCTTTGAGTTCAGAAGATATCAGGACGCCAACAGTGTCTTGAACGGAGGAGCCAGTCAATTCATTTTTGTGGACTCTGTAAGATTATTTTTTTGTTACTCCATAAAGTAATGCAAATGTTTTAGGCAGGCTTCAAAACATCATGTTAGGTAAGCAGCTTTCAAAACATGCAATTTATTTAGTTTTCAGCTCACAAAATGTAAAGTGATAATTCAAAAATACTTGGTCATATAACCAAGGTTTGCCTTCAAAAATACACAAGGTCTTCCATCCATTTCATCAGTTGTTGAACAGTAGCTGTTCACATCATTCTGTCTTTCCATTCTAATCTCAGACAGACTCAGTGATGTTGAGATCAAGTTTATTAAGCCAAATTGGGTGAAGGTGGTATGGTAATAGACTGTCAGTATGCCAACATGATAAGATACTGTAAAAACCCTGAATTTAAAAGAAAAATTAATAATTTCTTGCTTTCTTTGAATTTCTGTCACAGCACAAATAAACACTCAGGTTAGCTGATTTGAAGTACTTAGTACTTCAATATCTTTCACTTGCCTCAACCATTTAATTGAATAATTTTATTTGAGAATCTAAAGATTGTTACAATATATTTCACTTCTTTTCCAGATTGCCTTGATGCCTCGTCACTCTTCTATGGAGATGTTCAGTGCCGGAGACCCAGCCTCCAACATCAGAAAGCAGACATATGAACGTTATCGCTGCCACGAAACAGCAAAGAGCGTAACTCGTCCAGTCATGAGTGAATCCTGCGCCAAGTTAATGACCAGCATGTCGGCCATTATTAACGATGGGGCTCTAGGTGAGTACCTGAAGGATTACCCCTGTACCCCACACCCCATGTTTTTCTGAATTACATTGAATTATTAAGTAAATGCTTCCGATTGTTTTTGCAGCATGTAACTGTGACCCCCAAGGCTCTGTGAGCTCAGTGTGTGATGTTCGAGGAGGTCAGTGTCACTGCAGGCCGAACGTGATTGGTCTACGCTGTGACAAGTGTGCACCAGGAACATATGGCTTTGGACCATCTGGCTGTGTTGGTGAGATTCTTAACAATAACACTATATTAGGAATTGTGCTGTTCTGACGTGGTGTCTGAATGCCTAGCTCTAATGTACTTTTCCCAAGGTCTTTCACAATGAATATCATAATTCATCAAGGGAGTGTTAAATTTTGTTTGAATGAAAGGTTTACAAATTAATTACAGGTAATAATTTTACCTATTGGTCTTTGCTATTGCTATCTTTGCTATTACACTGTTATGGCTCAAAACACTATCGTATTTATAAATTTGAGAGTGAGCAGTTGTCTGCCTTTGAATGTGTTAGCCCTGTAACTGATGTCTATGATGTACCCTCTTCATGCCCAAAGTAGTGTGTGAAACTATACACACTATATAGGATTGGACACACATAGTATTTTTGTGATGTATTTTATGCTCAGAATAACTTCTTGCCTTATAAATTAATACATGATCACAATCAATATTCAGAAATAGTTGTTTCTCTTTCCTTCAGCTATGAGTAAAAGCTGTACTTGGGCGCCCTCTATTGGCTGGACACACTAATAATCCTTTCTCCCACCACTTGTCTAGCCTGTGGGTGCAGTGTGGAGGGCTCAGTGACCCGTCTCTGTGATAAGTTCACTGGTCAGTGTGAGTGTCGTCCTGGTGCCTTTGGTCAGCGCTGTGACAGGTGCCAGTCCGGTCACTGGGGGTTCCCCAACTGTCGGGCGTGTCAGTGCAATGGTCATGCAGACGAGTGTGACCAGCGCACGGGGGCCTGCATCAGCTGTAGAGACAATACCGGAGGAGACAAGTGTGACAGGTGAGGAAGGACACAGATACCATGTTTGTTTTTTTGTACAATTTTTTACCTCAAAAACTCACATTGCATTGTTTGAAGTGTATCATCATACCATTCAATGTCACAAAGCACCTCTGCCTCTACAACATTTGGTAAATGCATTGCCAATATACTGTATTTCCCTTTTCTGTGTGTGCAATAGTAGTCTAAGAAAAAGCACCAATAATCTGAAAGCTGACATGTATGTAAATGTGTGATTCACTACATCCTGAACTATCCTAAAAATTTAAACCCCAGATAATAAAGGTCTTGGTCTCGTAACTACATCTCATCAAAATCCATTCTTCTTATCATTCATTGTTGCAGATGCATATTGATATTGTTTTTTATTCTATTGTGTAGATGTGCCAATGGTTACTATGGCAACCCCGTTTTGGGTCTGTCATCTGGTAGTCAGTGTCGCCCATGCCCCTGCCCCGACGGACCCAGCAGCGGGCGCCACTTTGCTGCATCTTGTTACCAGGACAACCGCAACAGGCAAATTATCTGCAACTGTAAACAAGGCTACACAGGTAACTACATGAAACTGGCCCACACTTCATAATTATACAATATTGTTAATTTAGGCTATACCTTTTTCTATATGTACATGGATTACAATTTAGTGTAGTCTAAGGTCTTTTCTAAGGAGAACCATCTTTTGTTTTGTTTTATTTATTTATTATTTGATAGGGACAAGTACCTACATTGGACACAACAAGCACTTATAGCCATAGCTAATTTGTAATGCCCGTCCCTAGTAGGGCTTTTACAAGACAACATATATACAGTACATTACATTCAGTTTAAGACACACTAGACATAAAGCTTATAGAGTATATAGTAATTTATTGTGTTCACATGTTTGACTTCTTTTTACATCACATTACTGATACAGACACTATTAAACGCTATGGGATTATCATTTTCCAAAGTGAGTAAAGACAATTGATACATTTTTATTCTCACCTGTTTTCACTATTCACCTTCCTGCCCATGCATGACTTAAGCACCCCTCCACAATGGTGCTGTATGCTACAATGCACTGCTGCCCTCATGAAGAACCTGGTTTAAAACAGTGCTTGTTATAAAAATTCCTAAATTAAAATATAAATACGTGCAAAAATATTATGCACATGTTCCTATTTCAACCAGGCTTACACCAGGGTTTTCAATTAAATTACTGTTTTTTCCATTTAGTTGTTATTTAGTTTATTACACCAGTGCTGCTAAGAAAGAGACTTCATTATAAGACCTCTTTTCACCTTTGCTTGGCTTTTTCATTTCCTTTAACTGCTTTTGGCTGGACCCAAATATGCTAAGTATTTATAGCAGTAAAGCATTTTGTAGACAGCTTTTTAGTATGCCATTAGACTGTCTGGACTGCAGGTATGTACATCTTATTGCACTATTTAGCAATAACAGAGAGCCAGATACATTTAGATTATAAACACAATTTGACAGACAATCTAAGGCATACTTTTAGATCTGTTTGAAAAAGAATAGATTTACATTGAAGTTATTTTGGCATTTCTTAACGAGATTAAATGATTATAAGTAAAAAATAAATAAATAAATAAAAAAAAGGATTGTTTCCATTTATTTTGTTGTGTTTACCTACAAAGACATTTCTTTCAGTTACATAAAGGAGTTACATGCAAAAAAAAAAACAAAAAAACACCTGTTAACAAATAGAAAACTGATGCTGGTAGTTGTTTGAGAGACATACTTTGTAAAGTCATTCGACCCCTATTGTTTAACCTTACAGGCTTGTATGTTAATCCTGTATAAACTTTTACATTTCCTTCTTTCTTTCAAGGCTCTAGATGTGAAGAATGCGCCCCAGGACACTATGGGAACCCCTCTCAGCCTGGAGGACGCTGCCAGCCGTGCCAATGTAACAACAACATCGATCTGTCGGATGTCTCATCTTGTGACAGACAAACAGGAGAGTGCAGGAAATGCCTTTACAACACAGAAGGCCCTAACTGTGGTGTCTGCAAGAGCGGCTTTTACGGAGACGCCTCCAGACGCAACTGCAGAAGTAAGTGCAGTTTAGAATAATGGGTCGCACTTTACTTTACAGCTGGGTAATAATGTGGTAATAGTGTGGTAATAAACAAGTAATAAACATAAACCAATGTTTTAATTTTGGTTCATTTCAAGTGATTTCCGTGTAATTGCCAACCCTAACCCCTTATCCTAACACCTAACCATATTTGACCCATAATTGTTATTCCATATCATCCTTCGATCTAGCAGCTCATGTAAAACAAATTTCTGTTTTACGGACAATAAAGTTTTATCTTATCTTGTTACCATGCTTAAGAGTAATTACATAAAAACTACTTGAAAATGAACCATAATTACAATATTATTACCTGTTTATTACTTGTATATGTGCTGTAAAATGTGACTGAATAATGTAAAAGATTATTGACATTCTTATATTTTTTCAGAGTGCACCTGCAACCACCTGGGAACTGATAGAAGCCAGTGTGTGGAGAGAGATGACTGTCTGTGCCAGCGCTCCACAGGACAGTGCCAATGTCTTCCAAATGTTATCGGTCTGTCATGTGACCACTGCGCACCCAACCACTGGAATTTGGCGAGTGAAAAGGGTTGTGAAGCATGCAGCTGTGATCCCAACAACTCAATAACCTCTTCGTGTAATGAGGTGAGATACAGAATATAAATGAAAGTTTGGAAATGAAGTGTTATGGACATTGATTTTTGATCGTTTGACTTGATAGTTCACCGGTCAGTGCCAGTGTCGCAGTGGCTTTGGAGGAAAGACCTGCACTGACTGTCAGGAAAACTTCTGGGGGGATCCTAGGATACAATGCAGAGGTGAGGAACTACTATTGTACTATATTACTATTAAAAAATAAAAGGTAAAACCGGTTAGAGGTGGGCTTTCACTGTTTTATTAAGATCACGATTTCGATTTAATCATGATTTTAATTCACTTTGTGGTTGTCCTACACAGAATCAAATGATCATCTTAATATTACCATTTATATTCCATTTTTGTTAATATAAACACTGGCATTGTTTAAGTAAAAATGACTAGAGCACAACATAGATGAATGTTCTGTAGCATGATCCAACCATCTTTCCAGATTAGCACATCATCAGGACTTCACATTACAATTAAATAAATACAATTAAATTTCACCTTGTCACACAACCCTAAAACTGGCCACATTAAATTAAAAGTGGAAATGAGAAAAGCTGTATGTAAAATGGTTGGTTAATACTGTAATAACATTTAACTACATTGTACCTAAACCTAACCCTATTCCAGTGTGGTACACATTGTATTACATTGTACTGAATCAGGTAAATATTGTAATGATTGTATATTGTAGTCGATGTCCATATGTTGATTTATCCCTCTTTCCTCCAGCGTGTGACTGTGACTGGCGTGGTATCGAGAGCTCTCAGTGTGATCGTGGGACAGGTCACTGTGTGTGTCAACAGGGAGTGTCCGGAGTCCGCTGTGACCAGTGTGCAAGAGGCTTCTCTGGACAGTTCCCCAATTGTCAGCCCTGTCACCAGTGCTTCGGTGACTGGGATCGCATTGTACAGGTGTGGTTTCATTAAAGGATCAGATATGGTGGTACTGGTGATTTTAGTTACACCCTATCAAATAAATGCAGCAGAAATAGAAATATATCTCTTATTTTCTCTATTCTAAGCAAAAATTATAAACTACTTTATTTTTTTTGTTTAATTTTCAGGATTTGGCTGTGCGCACCAAGACTCTTGCTGAACGTGCCCATGAGCTTCAGACCACAGGACTAACTGGACCATATGAGAAGGCCTTCAGAGACCTGGAGGAGAAACTGGCTCGAGCTCAGGGCATTGTCAACCAACGCAACGCTACTGCTGCAGCCGTCTCTATCCTCATGGAGCTTATTGAAGATCTCAGGTAGGCTATAACCCAAAGTCAGCCCAATTAATGGATTTTTTGGAACGTGATGTAAACGAGAGATGGGACAATATACAATAATGTCGTTTATCGCAAAAAAACACTGACAGTTTATCATGGCTATTTTTTAACAGTGTGATAATCGTTCATTGCAATAATCATCATTTCTGTGCACCTCAATGCCCTTTAGACTTTACTGTGAACAGATAATTTATTGCATTAAGTAAGTAGCCAAGTTCAAGTGATATTAGGGTCAACCCACAATAAATTGTAATGTTGAGATTCTAAACTAGCATTTTAGGGACTTTTTAAACCTTTACACATTGTTTTTTAATTATTGTGGTATTATTATTATTCGCAAATACTATGGACAAAATAATTGTGAGACGAGAATGTAATATCGTCCCACGACTAATGTAACTTTTTTTTTTCAGAACGCAGATTAGTGACACCACTGACACTCTGAACCAGCTGGAAGGAGAACTAACTATTGTACAGGACACCAACACTGAAGCAAGCAAAGACCTCAGCGCCCTAGAGAGGGAGGCCAGAGAGCTAAACCTGACCTCAGAACAATTACACAAACAACTGGATATCCTCAAGAACTCCAACTTTCTTGGTAAGAAATGTAATTCTTGTCTTTCTTTTACAATTACAAGTCTTTATACTCTTCTTATTCTGTCTCAATCAGGTGCGTATGACAGCATTCGAAGCTCGTACAACAAGTCTCACGATGCAGAAAGACGGGCCAATGAATCTACCATCACCAAGCCGAGCACCGTCAGTGAATCTGCTGACACCCGCCGCCGTACCGAGCGTCTCATCGCGGCCAAAAAGGACGACTTCAACCGTAAAAATGCAGCCAACAAGCGTGCACTGGGAGACCTCAACACCAGAGCACAAGGCCTGGATATAAAAAAGATCAATGAGAAGGTCGGATAATAATATATACTGTATAATTAACTAGGGCTGGAACTAACGATTATGTTCCTAATAACAAGAGTTTAGAGACTGTATGCCCCAGTTAACGATTATTCGATTGCTAAATTAGTTGTAGATTATTTCAGTTATCGATTAATCACAATTAATCCGATTAATCCGATTAATTGTTTCATAAAGAACATTTCCTGTATTTTGATTGACCTGCTGTTATATGCTGCATACAACAGGTTTGCGGTGCCCCGGGGGATGCACCTTGTGGGGAAAGCCCTTGCGGAGGTGCAGGTTGCCGTGATGATGAGGGAAACCGCTTCTGTGGTGGCTTGAACTGTAATGGCGCTGTGGCGGTGGCTGATAATGCTCTGGAGAGGTCCAAGCACGCGGAGAAGGAACTGCACAAGGCAATGGGAGAGGTGGAGGCACTCTCTATTCAGGTATGGCTGTCATAGTTAAGGTAATAGGCCATACGGGGGCTGAAAGGCTGCAATATATATCATCACTGTACAAAACAGAATATATGGTCAAAAACCTGCTTCCCTTGTAGGTTTAACCTCTACTAACATATTCTGGAAGGCATGTGATTCTTATGGAAGTTTAACAGTCAACTGAATTTTGGCTTTAAAAACAAATCGCAAATCTACTTGCTATTGCCATATCTGTCATAAAAATCGCAATTATTTTTTTCAAAATTGTTCAGCCCTAGGCCATACTGATACTAATAATACTGATAAACTCTAGTCTATAGTCCAGTAGTCCTAGTTTAGTCCTAGTTTAGTCCTAGTTTAGTCCTAGCGTCTATTCAGACTACTTTTAATTCTATAAAGTGGTACTAGGAAAGCCAGATATTTGCAGAGATGATACTTAAAAGTTTGAGAACTACTCTTCTAGTCTGTGGAGTATATTCTTTACACTGCAACATTAGTTTCTGCTTATTGTACTCAGGTGGCAGAAGCAAAGACAAAAGCAGAAGAAGCCAAAGGGAAGGCCCAAGCAGCGCTGGACAAAGCCACAGCAACAAAGAACAAGGTGGAGCGCTCCAACAATGACCTGAGAGACCTGATTAAACAGATCAGGGAGTTCCTCACTCGTAAGTGCTACAAATACAAATGTTTTTGTATAAATATTGATACTCTTTGACTCATTTATTTACCGTTTGTGCTCCTTGTTTTTTACAGAGGAGGGTGCAGATCCAGATAGCATTGAAGCTGTGGCTAATCGAGTCCTAGAGTTGTCCATCCCTGCTTCAACCCTTCAGATTAGACAACTGGCAGATGAAATAAAGGAAAGAGTTCGCAGCCTTTCAAATGTTGATGCAATCTTAGAACAGACACAAGATGATGTCCGCAAAGCAGAGCAGCTATTGCTGGATGCCAAGAGGGCAAGGTGAAGAACATACTTTTACTTGTTCTACATTTATCTTATCAACTTAAATTATTAGCTACTTGATAATCTGATGTAACTATAACAACATTGTCATATTTTAGGCATAATGCAGAGGGCATCAAGACTACAGCAGAGGCAGTGCAGCAGGCCCTGGTGGATGCTAAGATAGCACAGACTTCTGCAGAGAAGGCTATCGCTAGAGCCAGAGCTGACATTGGTGAAACTGAGAGTCGACTGGCCCAGGTACGTACTGAATCATTCACGCATTAAATTACACATAACTGCGTTTATGTTATGGAGTCGGTCTGTCTCTAATAACATTTAGAGCAGGTTTTCTGACATGGGTGTTGACTTGTACTTAAGATGATACTGTAATGTTGTTGTGCATCGTCAGATTGAATCTGAGACTTCCACAAATGAGAAGGACCTGACTGATGCCATGGAGCGCCTGGGTGCACTGGGACAAGAAATCAACGCCCTCAAAACCAAACGTGCAAAGAACAGCATGGCAGCAGCTCGGGCAGAGGAGACCGCTACTATGGCACGGGACAAAGCAAATGAAGCCAAGCAGGTTAGTGATATGAAAATGTATACTACAACATTTCTCTGTCTATAACTGAACAATACAAACAGTTCTCTGGTTGTTTAGATTCTAGATGGTCAGTTGACTGATAAATACCACGAGGTGCAACAGCGCGTTGACACCAAGGCAAAGGCTGTGCTGGACGCCAAGAAGAAAGCTGAGAGTCTGAGAGATGAAGCTAAGGAACTACTGAGAGACGCCCAAGCCAAGCTGCAGAGACTAGCAGGTCTTAGTTTTGTCTTATTTATTTTTTATTATAGATTTTCCAGTAATGTTCACTTGCTTATGTTATGCTTATGTATTTGACTGATAAAACTTTTTGATGCAGAGCTAGAAAAGAACTATGAAGAAAATCAGAGGAAGCTGGAAGGAAAGGCTCGGCAGCTGGACGGCCTGGAAGACAAGATGAAAGCTATTCTTCAAGACATCAACAGACAGATTCAGATCTACAACACATGCCAATAAAACCACACTACGAATGCTGAGTGTACAATGTTACTGCTAGTTTATTTAAAGATATTTGAGGAATGTGTTTCAATATGAAAACATTATTTTACTGTAGAACAATCAATGTTTATAACAGAAATTTAATAACAATGATTTGATGGAGATACACAACCACACATTTTCTTGTATTTCCAAGTTTTCCCCCCACAGTCTTTACCAGTGGCGGCTCCTGGCAAAATTCAGAGGGGGTGCAATGATGATAATCACTAATACCCCTTAGTATGCCTATAGACATTTTGTTAAAATTTTTTGGACATCTATTTTCATACCACTTTACACCACAAGATGGAATTCCAAATTAAAATGTATTCAATTCACATTCAACAATTGCAAAACTCTTTATCATGGAGATAATTTAAAAAGAAGAACCTTTCAGAATGTAGATTAGGTAGATAATAATTACAACAGTAATGGGAGGAATTAAACAGCAAAGGGGGTCAACTTCTGTACTTCATATCACCATTACACACAAAGTCCAAAACTATTTTATACAGCGAAAGCAAGGCTAATGTGTGTGTTCTGGTTTAGTCCCAGTACAAGCTCCTCAGTCCTGGTTTAGATCTGGTTTAGTCCCAGTACAAGCTCCTCAGTCCTGGTTTAGATCTGGTTTAGTC
>JAVQKG010037280.1:0-14480 GCA_036025885.1 Hypseleotris bucephala
TATATATTTATTCCCTAAAAAGTAATGTTTTAATGCACTATTTAGGCATAAGCAATGATAGCAAAGCCAAGAACTATCTTCATATAAACTTTGTATTCACATATGACCAAGGCCTGCCTACATCTGAACCTGAGCCTCTAGACTTAGCTGGTTGCACAATTGTTGAATCAAGTTGAACATCAAGATTAGTGAAAGTCAAAATATATTGTCTATATATGAAACAATCTACCATTGTTAGTTTAAGTTATTTGTTATTGCTGAGCCAGAATAGTGTGTTTAAAAGAATTTAAACATGGTCTCATTTCAAAGATGCAGTGCTGTCCTGACCTGCCGGCACACTCAAACTCATTGTAGTGGCGTTACAATAATGTTGACTTCCCGTTTGCCTCTCATCCAAAGGGAGCCCCACAACAAAAGAGGCCCAAAGTCATTGATATGATTGTGTACGGCTGCTCTCTCTCTCTCACTAATCTCTACAGGTATTTCTCCTTGGCTCTTGTTATTAGAATGCACCCAATGCTCTCTATTGATGCATGTCACAGGCTCATTCTTTCATCTCCAACATTTAATTTACCGTCCTGTTGTGCCACTAATCCTGTGTCGTGCCATTTCCTCCGCTGCTCAGATTGCTCTCTCAAAGCCCCTTCTCTGCCAGATAAAGAGGAAGGTAATCGCCATTGTCCTGCTACAGATACACCAGTGCCAGCCCCTTCTCCGAGCAGCCCCCAAATTAAAGGACCATCCTGCCCCTGCGCCCCCTTAATCACCGGCCCAGGCTGTCTGCGCGAGTGGACCCCAGGGTTGCACCACTTTTATCCACAAATAGGCTTTGAGTGAGAACCACCCGCGGCTGTAGTCCTCATGGTACAGACCACACTCTCCTCTGCTTTGTGGACATCCCATTTTAGCCGTACAGCTTCCGATCCTTGGACTTTTGATACACCCCTTTCCTAAAACTTCAAAGTGCTTTAACCAAAATTAATTTTGAAAGACTTAAACTTATATGAACTTAAAAGCACATAAAATCGAAAAGTAGAATTGGCAGGTGCAATAATTTGAGTACACCATAACCATTGACACCATAACAGTCAAATATAATATTGTTCCCCCTCCGTCCATCTCTCTGCAAAGTTTCACAAAGAATTTATTAAGTTATGTGCATGGTACACAAATAAAACAATTAATAGCCTATTATAAGGGAAACTTTCATTTTCCTTTGTTAAATAATGTTAATGAGCACCTTAATGATTTATCCAGAAGATGATGTTTAGTAGTCAAATGTAATTGATTGACCACCGTCTGTGAGGGTCAGTGCCCTGCCCTCACACAAACACTCAATAGCATTGAGCAAATTTTCTGTTAATTGTGGCTGTGGCTTCTCTCGGCTGAATTGACATAACGGAGGAGGGCTCAGCCAAATCATCACCATTATGACATTAGCGCGGCTTATCCACTGCTAAGAGCTTGAGCTGATACTAACACTAAGGAGTTTAGGATGCTAAGATGAGACCCTGCAATCGCACTAGCCGCCGTAATACTGACGGACAACAATGCAAGTTTACAATACGGATCAAAGATCTTCGTGGGGTTAAGGAAGCGATCCAATTAAGAAAGCCCTTAAATACAAAGTTTGATCCTTTACAAGCAAGTAAAGGGATGGCACTGGAGCTAATGCATGGGGCTAAAGCACTTATAACACGACATTTAACTTGAGTGACTGCTGCTATGTACAAAGGAAGCACTGCTCTTTTAGCGCACTTAGCCTATGCACCCTGGACTTATTAAAAATCTGGTAAGATGTGTACTCCTCTTTAAGTCAAGTGAAGAGCCTGTTTAATATACAAATTAGTAGGGACATGCTATTGTGCTTCTCATAAAACAAGGTGTGGGGAGGGGGCCAGGAGGTGTACGGGCCATGGGGGAAGATGATGATTACTTGTGATGTGTCCCAGGTTGTAATCCTTGCACTGGAGATTGTGACTGCTCTTTTAGCCAGTACAGAGGGGCTGGGTTTAATTAGACTGTCTGAGAAGAAGAGATGGGCTTTAGGTATTGCTAATTAAGATCATAGCTTTGGTTGAAATGGCTTAAACTGTTCTGCTACAACAGTAAAGTCTCAGAGGAACAGGAAAAATGTCTGTGGGATACAATTTTCCTGCAGCCTGCGAACACTAGTGTATGAGAAATGGAACATCAAATAGTTCTAATGACATGTATGTTTAAAAAATGGTAGGTAGACGATAATTAAAGTGGGTTTTACAACGGATTAACATAGACAACATACTACATAGGTTGTCTTCACTAACAACAGTATGTCTTAACATCTGTTCTATTGTATATGGGATTGATTTAACTGGAATCAAGCCATGACAAACATGTTACAAACTCAATTTATTTTTGTCAAAACTTTAGTCATGTACTATCTACAAAGTGGTCAATAGATGCTATAAATGGTAAATGAGACAAAATTAGTTTATCACCTTCATACATTGCAAACATTATTTTCCGATGATTTTTTTTTTTTGCCTTTGTGACTTTGCTGAATTATTTGTTGTTGTTTTATGGCTCAACACAGGCTGAGAAATTCAAATGTAGTATCAGTAGTTTTTTTCACAGTTTAGCAATTTAGCATTTTTATGTCCATTCTGCCATGAGTTCTCCAAGATCTGTCTGTCTCTATATGTAAGCCCTACGAATTACTGTGATGTGTTCATGCTATACCCTTTGTTGTTTTCTCTATTCATACATTTTTATTGGAACAGATTCTTTTAACGTTTGCAGCTTGGGGTAATATAGGGGGGAGGGCTCTTTCTAAACGTGTCCGCTGTGATAACCAGGCTCGCTCTCACTTTCCCCTCTGACCAGGCATCACCTTTAAATCTGCCTTTTCATATTCTTCTCAATGCGTCTTGTCCATAGAATAGGTAGCTGCCAACCCGGATCTCTGGACAAACAAGAGTGGTGGCAGGAAGGAGATGGGCGCCCTATTGGAGGTAAATTATCTAAAACCTGGGTAGATTTTTTGTCGCCCAGTATGGTTCCAAAGCAAATAATAATGCTGCATGATGAGAAATGTATTGAAAAGAGAAAGAATTTGTCTGAATATTCAGCTTAAGCAGTTGGTCTTTGGAATCTAAGTCACAATTGTATCCTGTCTGCCTACCTGGGTGGTTGTCCTGTCAGGGCCAGAGCAGAGCCACAAAGATGGACGGGCCTGCATGGGTGAGAGTTTAGAGGCCCACTAACTCAACATCTGCCATCAAGACGGGGTGAAAAGGAAATATTCAAATGGTAATTGGAAAGGCTGTGAAGCATTAGCCCAAGGTAAGCTAGTATGTAATGCTGGTAAGACAGTGAGTAGCGCTTTATTGGTGAAGAGCAAAATCCCTTCTGCCATTCAGGAAAAGAATCGCAACAGTAATGCCATTAACTTAGACCCAGGATCTCCAAATAGCATTTAATTGCCAATAGCGGCCCATTGTTCACAGAAGGGACATTTGGGCTTTGGTCGGTTTAGATGTGTGTGTGAGCCGGGGGTAGAAGTGGAAGGGTTTATTTTGCAGGGGGGTAGCCGAGTGTCATAGTATAAGATGTCTGAAGAATGATGGCCCCTCACACATGCATCATTCAGAAGAGAGCAATGCCTAACCAAAGCTCCGCAGTAACTAGCTTAACTAAAGTCTTTAGGGAAAGTAAATTCGGACAAACTCCTCTCTCCTTAATACCTGATTTGTTCAACAACATGATTTACGGAGCGTCTATTCAAAGCCCTTTTGGGGTCTTAAGGCTCAGGGCTTGTACCTCGCGGTTATTGTGACCTGTTTAGGGTTTGTCTCAAATCTCCTTGTGCGGGTGTGTGGACGCTCCTAATGCTGGCTAATGGGCTTCGGCAGAGGCACAGTCTCACAGTTCCCATTGAAGACCCCATGGAAAGCAGCATAAGCTCCATCAAATAAAAGCTCCGGACAGAGCTTTCTTTAGAGTTTTTATTAGTGGAAGGAGGCCACCCTCCATCACCCGCATTTTCACCCAAATCTCCTGTCTATTCTCCTCGTCCTGGCTCCCTCTGACCCACCAACACCAGCACTCCTTTAGAACTATCAACCAGCCCCCCTGAACCTTCCACAGTCCAGGACCTCCGGCCGCCTGCTCTCATAGCACCGAGCTGACCCTGACAGCCATGTCCCGCGGAGGGATAAATTGAATGTGAAATGCATAGTGGGTCCTCACAGACTCCTTTGTGCGGAGGGGGAGTCTGGGAGGCGAGCAGCGTCACTGGTCTTCAGTGCTGATCGAGTTTGACAGCACGACGGGACGGGGCAGAACATGGTCTCTGCTCTCATTCAAGACTCACAGAGGGCCTTTTTCAGCCCCACCAACACTGCAGCTCTTTCCTCATCTTTTGGCCCTTCTTTATTCTGTGATGAAGTCGGCCCTAACCCTGCCTGCATAGACTCATGGGTCCCCTGAGATCATACTAGATTTGATTGAAGTCCTGCTCATGCTATAATCATGTTGTTATGAACCACAGCTTACCCCTGTATGGGTCGGAGCATCACCTGTTGACCTAGTGATAACAGAAGTCAGCACTCACAGTTCAGTTTAATAAAGTCATGTTTATGTACAAACCTGTTTATATGTAGTCATTGGCTGGTGTGGGACATCTCCTCTCCTCCATCTGTAGCAAACCCCTCATTTAATGCAAATGACACTCATCTAGGATCCAGCACATCTCTGGTGGCTGCACATTGCCTAATCAATGTGAAGTGCTGTGTAAAAAAAAATACATTGCCTCACAGTAATAGTTGTTTTTGACCGAGTCAAGTGCACATCCTAGAATTAATCCCGACCTGAGATTCAATTATGGGCGCATGGCTGGGCAGAGGAGGGATAGCGGCACACACAGAAGGGCGAGGGGCTGTGATGGTATGGTGCTGCTTGTTTGATGTGAATGTGTGAGTGTCCCTGGACCTGTGAGGGAAATATACCAGCTCTGTAATGTGCTCCGGTTCACTTCGGGGGCAAAAGCTGCTCCATCTCTGAGTGGAGCCTTGTTTAAAATCAGGCCACGTCAGACCTCTGCGCCGCGCTCTGTGTAGCAAAGGGAGATGTAGAAAATTGGTTGGTGCAAACCTCATTGTCACCTTTTTGTAATGAATTCCCTGATTGTAGTGTGTTCTCAGTTCTGACATTGAAAGTGATGGAGGAGGCGTAGACCTCCAGCTCGACTGTGGGAGGTGAAGGAGAGCAGCACCCTGGCTTCATCAGTGTGCATGAAAGTCAACTTTCCGGAAATGTATTTGTGTTGCCAGATAAGCATGTTTTAGGACAGTGTTTGTGTGGTGTGCTATGGAGGAAATGCACACTTCATTATAAGGTGTTGGGGTGATGCTGGTAAATTTCATTCACATTTAGATAGCTTGTTTTGGGGATCCATCAACACCTCAATAATATAACGACCAATTTGAAGATATTAGATTGGACCAGCAGCATGTACTGTAGCTGTAACAGATTAATGTTTAAAAAAGCGAGATGGCACTTTCAATAGAATGCGTAATCAGTAATTTGGATAAAGCCTCCAATAAGTCATATGATTGTTTTAGACAATCATATGACTTATTTGAAAAAGCCAAGTACAATGGTCATATTCTATTGGTCCTATCTTGTACTGTTTCAGAATCACAACCAATCTTTGGCTGCACACCGGCTCACGACAGTTTGCCGAATGTGACTCTCCACTATTAAAAAAATTCATACTTTCAGGAGAAGACCATCTTGGTGGAGACATTATTGTAGTAATGGTCATAACTCCATATAAATACAAGCCTAATTGGTTGCCATGCAGTAAATGCATGCAGAATGCACTACACAGACTATGCTTTCAGTTTGTGAAAAGTTGATCTTGCATCCTACCCAAGGACACTACTGCTGTCCCCCACCCCTCCTCTACCCTTCCCCACAGCGGGCCAATGACAACATAAACACAGAAAGGCAATTTAGCTCCCTCTTTCAGAACTACTTTGAAAATAAAGGAATTTTAATTATGGACACAATGAAAAAGAAAAAAGGACTAAAAAGGGAGAAAACATTGACGCACAGTAAACAAAGCTGAAACAATTATCTTCTGGTGACCAGTCGGTGTTTTTAGAACACTCATTTAATCTTTTATTTACTGCTCAGAGAGAGAGGGGAGCGGGAGACAGAGGGACGAGGCTGTGAAGGTGGTGCTGATGGAGGGGGGTGCATATATTTACTATACTCCGCCCTTGCAATCAAAAGAAGCATTTTTTTATTAGAGAAACAATTTTGCCACACACCAGAGTGGAGGAGGGGTTATTTTGTCATTTTGTGCTTGGAAATTGCTCACTGTCAACACCCCCAAAGACAACAATGCATTTCTTCTATTCATCAACAGGGTGACATTGTGCAAAATGCAAGTCAATACAATGTGACATGCAGAATGGCTCAGGCCAAGACATAATTGAACCTGCTAGTCATCTATTGTTGACTTGTACCGCAGACACAAAGTGAGAGGTTGTAGGTAATTGACATTTAAATGGTGATAAAGCCTGCCGCGTATCCAGCGCTGTTACGAGGAATGATGGCAGACAATGTAGTCACCAGTTCTCATAATATTTTGCCAGTCAGAGGTAGAGTATATGGAGAGAACCCACAGTAACATGAGGAGGACAAGCAGACTCTACCCATAATCTTGAGGATCTTTAGCACCCACTGTTCCCTTAGTGAATAAATGTAAGGAAAAGTTTGCCTGCTTTTGCTATGAACCACCTAAGGCCCACAGTTGCTGGGTTCTTGTCACTCAGAACCCTTAAAAAGAATAAGCTATGGATGAGTTGATTAAATCAATCATGACTGGATGGCGCACAAACAAAGCTCTATTCACTGGACATGTTAAACTGCTCACTGGCCTTTATAATTGATTAGAGTTTGTACTGTGAAAGTGAAATATAATTAATCTATCATATCTTTTCCAAATGAGCCTTGTTGCCTTTGAAGCCATGCTGCTGTGTGGATGTAGATGCCTATCAGCTGTGTCTGGCCCCTGGGCGCCTCAGAGACAAACATTCACTCACACCGGATGCTGTTATCCTCTATTGAGTGACACTGATGCGTTATGTGGGATTGGCTACGATAGCAAGGCAAAAGCTACAAATCTCCATTCGCAATGAGGAGAGAATTCCATAGGATTAATTTTCTGTATAAGACCCCTTGCTTGGGCCCCATCCCCCCTCCAACCCCCAGCCCCAGTCCCTAACTTCAGCTGTGCAGGCCCATGTTAAAAGACCCAGAGGAATACTGTCTTTGTCATCCTGCCGTTTGGGACCCAAGAATAAGAGAAGTTTTAATCCCCATTGTCTGTGAGTCTGGGGGGGTCGGCGCTGTAAGATGATCCAACCGGCCACACTAATCCCTCCGTAGCACTTTCGCCACATCAAAAACACCCCCCACCCGCCCACAAAGCAGCGGCCTTGTGCGTCGGACCCCAATGTGCAAATTCTAAAGAGCAAAATAGAGCAAAAAGAAAGTTGCGACAACGGGGCAGAATAGACTTAGAGACAGTTGCAGGGAGATAGGGCTGCTCCGAGGTGAGGGCGGGGTCACTGTGGCTCTTCTGGGCCTGCACACACTTGGGCCCCACAGAGTCGCCCTGATGCTGCTGATCTTAGGTCGCCCGGGAAACAAAAACATATCCCCTTCTCTGTGTTGTCCATTTTGTGTCTGTACTTCGGTCACTCAGCCGAATGCCTTAATGTTGTAAACAAACTCCAACTGTGTACACCATAGTGTTTTGTCTAAATCCTACTGGAGCAAACAGAAGCCAACTACCTCATAAATGGGTCACAATTCCTTTTGCTCAAATCAAAAGAATGGACAAAATGCATGTTCAGTTTGATTGGAGGTAAAGCCTCTCTAGAAACTGCATTTCATCAGAATTTCTTCAGGAATAGCTTGAGAGTCTTGTTGCAATTACATTTGATAAGATCCACCATGAGTGTTAGGAGATGACAAGACTTGAATGAGAAATGAGTTGCTTATATTTCATGAAGAGAAGCCAGTGGACAGGAGATGAGGTCATCATTGTGTCTGTAACTGGCAGACCTGTATAGATGGCCCTTTCTCGTGCAGTATGGAGTAGCTTAAGATGATGAAGTTCACTGTAACAGAGTGAAGGAGTCAGGCTGGGGGCAACAGAGAAGACACGGGGGGTAGTGTGTGTGTTTGAGCGAGCCAGGAGACAGCCGTTTAAAATTCTGTTTCCTGCAAGTGAGGAGGCTAATCCTGCCCCATAATTCCCTGCAGCCAGAGCACCCTCTACCCCTCCTCACCAACATCACCACTCCCTTCTTCTCCATCGTGCTCTGACTGGATCTGGCTCTTTCTCCAGCACTCATAGTGCACACTCCGTGAGTGACAGCACAATGCCCAGGCCCTCGCACGCTTATCTAACTCTAGCAGATGGTGGACTTGGATCAATGCACACACGCCACGATCAATGGCTGTGATAAAGAGCGGCGGGGACGGTCTCCCCTCATGCCCGGCCCGATTGTTTCTCCAGGTCTTGTTCATCTACATCTGCCCTGGTGCCACACGCCGACGGGCCTGGTGTCGATGTGCCCCTGATGGCATCACATCCATGGACCTGCTCCCTGGGACAGGGCTCAGCTTCCTTCTATCAGGCTTATGATCAGATCACGGCCCACCCTCCTCAACTTATCTCACTCTCTTTCTCTCCAACACTTGCTCTGCTTGTATCACCAGCACTAATCTCCCACAGCACCATTCATTCTCTTCAGCCGTACACACAGCATTCAGCTGCTGACCTCCACCATCCAAGAGCAGCCATGATACTGGTGTGTCTTCACATAGGGCTGTATGAGTGCATACATTTATCATTGTTTAGCTTTAGCAGGATCCCATGCTGCTGTTCAAGAGGTCGTTCTAACGGGACACATCAAAGTGGGTCAGAGACAGAAATGTGAGCAGAAAGTGGAGCAGAAGTCTGACTGAGTGATTACCCACAAGACACTGTGGTGGAAGTGGGCCAGGCAGCATGCTGCTAAACAAATCTAAACACCTAAAGCTAAGATTTGGGATGCACATATGCATTTGGAGATCAGATAATTCTACACAGTCAAAACACAACAGTGGCTGTAAATTCCCAGTACCACTCTCACAAACAGTTCTGCTTCTTAATCCAAATGTATGAAAGGACTCACTGTGTATATTTACAGTAGGATAGTTCAACTTTCTATATTCCATTACTATATTCCATTACTTAAGGATATGATGAGAGCAAACAAATTAACACAGTTGAAAAAAAAGTTCCACTTTTCAAGACAAAGTGGATGAAACCATGAATGCAAAGTACATTTAAACTTATTATTAAAATCTCCCTTCCCGTTAAATTAATCAAAAGAATGATCCCTATTCCACCTATAGTCATTTAGTCCCTAGAACCTATACCAATGGTTAACTACCCCTCAGAGTAACTTCTTCCTCTCCTGTTCCCATTTGTAATTGGCCGTTGGTGATGTAATGCGCTTCATAATAAGCCCATTAAAGCCTTTCTCTGTGCTGATGGAAAAGGCAGTGGCAATATGGACACCTCCGCTATTTATACCTCTCAAATCCTCATGCATATTCACACAGGCAGAGACGGCAGAGCAGGCAGACACCCCGACAAATAAGTGGCTGCGTTTCATTTCTTTGGGAGCCACAGCTATTTCAGTGCACTGGGGCCTCCTCCCATACTCATGTGGGGCCACAGACTCACCCACTGCTTTTATTTGGTCAAATACGGGAACATGAGTGGAAGTGTGTGAAAACAGGTACCGCTAATATAGTTAATCAGATGTTTTTAACCTAATAGCAATTTCTTGAAAGAGGTAAAATATGTTAATAAAAATTAGATATAAAGTCATCATCATAAAGAATTTGTCAACATGGTCAACTTTGAATTAATTTATATTTGTAACAATGGCTATAACATAAAATTAGTTACATTTACAGGTTGATGACTGTGTTAGTATGTAGTAAATTAAATACAAATTGATAAATAAAATTGACCCGACAATAAAAAAATTCACCCACACATTATGCATATGTTGTTGGTTGCTCCTTTTGTGCAAACACAGGGCGACCTTATACTGGCTGCTGTTGGTCAGATAGACCTGCTGACCACTGAGCATTGTCACGAGGTGCAGTGTCCCCCTCCTGCACGTCCTAATCCTGCTTAATTTGACCGCAAAGAAATTCACATGTGCCGCTAAGAACATTTACAGAGTACACTGCCTCCATTTTCCTCCTAAAATAAAACACAGCTTAAGCACTAAGCTTTATTGATCTTACAACTTGATAGTGTGATTAAGGGGAGAGACGGTGCCTTGGCAAAACCACACACTCTTACACCAGTGACTATGGCATAGTTTTTTTAATTGGGCATCTATTTAAAATACTCTACTAGTATTTGTTTTTCTGTCTATTACAACAGCATATCTTCTTTTGCAGGATTTATGTAGTAAAAAAAAGTATACTGTATGGTGAATGGACTAATTTGCCACCAGGAATTCATAAAAAGTGACACTGACAATGATAGGGTGGTTTGTGCTCCTCTCCTCTTTAATAAATACGAGTTCTTTCTGGATGCTCCAGCATCCTCCCATAGTCCAAAGACCTGTAGGTAAACAAGGTTAGGAAATCCAAATTTCCCATTGTGAACTAATGTGTTCATAGATTTGAGAGTGTAGTGTCAGCCCTGTGACAAACTGGCACATTGTCCAGTGTGTTCTCTGCGTAAGGCCCCTAGTTCTGTACTGGTCATAGGTGAACTGTTTCTCAGCAAGTTCAGACTTTGTTACCCTGCTGTTGTCTCTGCCTCCTTAAAATTGTGTAAATGCATTCATATTTTTACCGACGCCAGGAGGTTATGTGATCGCCTCCGTTGGCGTGTGTGTGTGCGTGTCTGTGATCAAGATAACGCAAAAACTACAGCACGGATTTGGATGAACCTTTCAGGGAAGGTCAGGACTGGCTTAAGGAAGAAGTGATTAAAATTGGGTACATCTGCAATGAATATTAATTAAGTTATTAATAATTAAGCGTAAACTTTTAAATGCTATAACTGAAACAGTTTTTGCCAGATCTTCTTCTAACTTTCTGGGCAGCTACATATAATGAAGACGCAGACATATGTAGACTTTGGTGCCTCTATGATAAATAAAAATTGATTAATTAATTAATAATTACTTGGAGAACTTTAATTGAGCCATTAATCCTAGTGAACATGAACCAAATCTCAAAGTTTCGCACTGTGATCTGGGCTAGGGTCTATTTAATGGACATATGCAAATTATCACGGTCGAATAAAGAATGCCTCTATAGCGCCCCCATGTTTATGACTCCTATGGGACTCTTGATGATACACTTACTTTGTCGGAGAGCTATGAAACTTGGTACAGTGATTCTCCACATCGTGCTGAACATAAAATATTATTATGGCCCCCGCCCTACGACAAACAGGACGTCTGCCATTTTGGATTGAAATTGGGAAGTCAGGTATTTTTGACAGCCTCTAACTTGCACATACTTTGCCCTATTTGAATCAAATTTGAAACATCACATTAGCCAACGCCTCTGGACGCAAGTGACCAATAACATGGTAGTTTCCTCAATAGCACAACCTCTGGACTGAATAAAGAATGTCATATTAGAGAAATTTACAAAACTTCGCAAAAGCATCCTTCACACACATCCTGGCAAATCACAAAAGTCAAAAAGGGTGGGGCCTCTTAATTGCTCGTTAACAATATAAAAATCCTTAGACATCACAGATTAAAGTAGCGGTTAGTGCCAAAACATTGCATAGGGGTAATTAGCTGCCCTGGCGTCGGTATGCACTCAACGAGTGCTTTCTAGTTTTTATATATTATTCCCACACAGACTTTTCAGCATATACTGTTTGTTAAGACTAGGGCTATATGGGAAACGTTGTATTTGTGGTTTGTTAAGACCTAGCTGTGGCCTTCATCCACAAGATGTCAGCAAATAATTTTAACCTCTGCACTGGTGTGTAGCTATGTGTGATATGTTAGCATACAAATTCCTGATTGATTCTGCAACCTTGACCTTTTACTAGAACTCCAATATATTCATATTTCAATACATTTTACTGCCATGTAAAGGGTCTGCAGGGCTTTCATTAGGGATGTGTTTAACACCCATTTGAACAGCTATAAATAAGCTATAAATAAATATGGCATTTTGTAATGGATAAACAAAAGCATGTCTTCCCTAAAAATATTGTAATCATTTATTTTGCCAAATCTGAGTATTTCATAAATACTTTAGTGTTCTGAATGTCTGCCCATTGATATTATGGTGGTTTTAGTGTGAAGGTATGTTGTTTTCATTCTCTAAATCAAAAAGACATTAGTGGGGATGTGGTTGTTATCTAAAGTCCCTTTGGGATTTTTGTTGATGAATTGAGGTAAAACCGATATTTGAAAATAATCTAAACACACTTTTAATCATTATTATTAGAAGATTAGTAGTTTTGGAATAGACAAAAAATTATGACCACTCTAAAACATTTTTTAAAGAAAATGGACTGATATAAAAATAAGTAGCTGGATTGAATTTTGAGGTGTGACATTATGGTGGTATGTCAAGTCCAGGGAATCCATTCTTAAGGTGAAAATGAAAGTGTGTGGATGTGGCTGTCCAATACATGTTTGTGTCAAATGGGACGTCCCTCTGGGAATTTTCATGATATGGTGCATTTAGAATGGTTTATTAAATCCGCCCAGTTGCTTCTATGGAATCTACAAAGTCCAAATATATGTCGGTCACGAGTCCCAAGCAATGCATAGCTCAAACTGATAAATTCAGATTTTCTCTCTTTTAAGGTCATAGTAAAAGTGTATATAATCACTTCATAGACGATGCATCTGGCAATCTTCAAAATAGATAAATATAATGTTCAGTAAAGTTAGTTGGGGTTTACAGCTAAGCAAGAAATGTATGGTTGGAGAATGGTCTAGTAGATCATGACAAGTCTTATGATTCAAACCTTCTGTTGCCACCATATTGTCTCATCCTCTTTGATGTTGCACCAGATAGTGTTACAAGACAAAACAGAGACATTTGTTGATGAAAAGGGAGGCGGTAGAGCACTGAACCACACCCAGACTGAGGTGGTCACATGGTTTAGACCAGGCATAGTCCTAAAACAAACACTGGCATCCACTTCAGATTATTATAGACTTCATTTGGTTTGGTTACTTTTTGCTGGGTTTCTCAATGTATTTTTCTCTTTTATTTAGTTCAATATCCCCCCAGGTGCGCAATAAGCAAATAGTGTTTACATTAGAATTATCGAGATAAACAGCTAATCTGCTTTGGAACAAGGGTAAAACATAGCTGACAAGTAGCACAAATGCCAGAAAAATTAAGCAAACAAGGAAAAATGTGAACCTGTGCGCCTCTCTCTTGGTGTCGATCTTAATTTGGTGCATGTGCTGTTGCTATGGACCTGTTTATTATCAGCTCTGTGTAGTTTCATGTAAGCTAAAGGAGAAAGCCATTATGGATGAATATATATTATAGAAGCTGTTTATATGCAAATTCAACACACTCTCATTGGCTATACCAGTAAATAAACATTTTTATATCAAAAACCAAAAAGCTTATATTTGGGCCACACCTTAATTATTTAGAGGGAAAAGGGAGAAGGAGAGCTAAAAGTATTTTTCTGCTCAAACCCATTTTTTTTCAGAGATGAAATTGGTAGATAGGGTTGGGTTTCTTGTGTGCACAATTTTCTCATTCATTCCCTATGACATGATACCTATCTCTGCTACTGTCGCTATCATTTTGGCTCCAAGTGGTCTAAGATCTATGTGTGCATGGGCTGGTACAATTGGAAGGGCCTGGTGGCTGGCTGGTGTGTGTTCACCCACCCCCTCTTGTGTCTCTCCAGCCTTTCTCAGTGTAATAGGAGCAGCTGTGGTTGACAAGAGGCCTACTCTGATTCAATTGCAGTGCAGGACTTAGGGCTATTATCCTGGGTACACTGACGGAGGAGGGCTGGGTGCACAGCTGTTATCCAACGACAGGTCGCTGTTCTCAGTCAAATGTTTGGTTCAACAGGGGAAAACAAAGGCGTTATTTTGGGGTATCTGGAAAAAAAGAACTTAAAAATACTCATGTTTCAGAGATGCTTGTTTTAAGGTTCTCATGATCAATATCTGAAAAAGCACAGTGTTATTACCGACGCCAGGATGTTTTGTGATCGCCTCCGTTGGCGTGTGTGTGTGTGTGTGCGTGTCTGTGATCAAGATAACACAAAAACTACTGCACGGATTTGGATGTAACTTTCAGGGAAGGTCAGGACTGGTTTAAGGAAGAGGTGATTAAAATTGGGTACATCTGCGATGAATATTAATTAAGTTATTAATTAA
>JAVQKG010037344.1:0-14369 GCA_036025885.1 Hypseleotris bucephala
TTTTTACTCTTACTTGAGTAAAAAAATACCCAACCCACCTCTTATGATTATTAACAAATAGGCGACAGAGTTAAAACTGGTGTAGTAAAAACATTTCCATACTTTCTGTTATTCTTGCCTTTACATCATTAGGTACAATAGTTTCAAAGTGGACTATGTTTTAAACAACTCCAGTTATTTTTATTTTCAATGCATGAAGTAGTCTCCCCTGCAGAGGGCGACAAAGAGACACTTTTGAACGGAGCTGCGGTCAGTGGTGAAAGTGCTCACTCTTTCTTCAAGCAGAGGTGGGTAGAGTAGTAGTAGAGTAATCATTTTACTAACGTAGAAGGTAAGAGTACTTCAAAAAAATGACATATAATAATTAAGTACTCATCCACATAATGACTCAAGTAAGAGTAAAAAAAGGGTGAAAAAACTACTCAAGTACTGAGGAACTGAACACAATTGGGCAAAACAAAAACAAAAAAACTGATTTTAGTATCTTAAAAAGATAAGCTATGAAAGTCAATATTTTTGAAAATGAAGACAGAACAAAATTTTCATGTCATTTTCATGACATAAAGCTATTTTTATATAACAGACAGCACAACAAAGGTGGGTATATTTTCTAATTTTTACTCAAGTAAGAGTACCGTTACTTCAAAATGTTATTACTCAAGTAAAAGTTAAAAGTATGGTGCGGTACAGCTTAGAAGTACAATTTATTCCAAAAGTTACTTAAGTAAATGTAACGGATTACTCCCCACCTCTGCCTATAAGGAGTGTACATATAAGCTGAGGAATGATGCAGAGGCAGACAGGGCGAGCAGTGGATAAGAAAGTGTTTATTGGACTTGAACAAAAGTACAGGAAACAGTCTGCAACATTGTATCTCCAGAGAAGCACACTCAGACAGCAGGTCATCTCAAACTGATTTTTATTACATCTTAAATAACAGTACATTTTAATAGTTTCTATCTTGCATCCAGCTTTTGCTTGTACACTGACTGACTGAAAATGAAATACAAAAGGTGAATAAGGGAACAGTGGGTGCAGAGCTCTACAGTTATTGGTGGAGAAAGAGAGAAAAGGAAATGTCATTCAGTTAAACATTTTTATTACATTTTATTTTGTATTTTTGCCAACTCCAGGCCTAACGCACAATTACAGCACATTTTTATTGTACAGAATGTCGCAGAAAAAAAACAAGAATGGAAAAATGTCACTACCGCTAAAGAAAGAGCTGTGAACAGGAGAGGAACAACAGAAGGATCTGCCATTCAGATGCTGTTTTTTTTTACATTTTTATATTTAAAAGACAGAAATAAATTGTTATAAAATGTTTTTTTTTTCAATCTAAGTGGAATCTTGCTTGCTACAGAAGGAATGGCGTTTGTTCCGATTGAGATGGTGTTGGGTGGAGGATGTATGCACGTGTGTACAACATTGACTTCTTCATTTGTGGAATCCCTCCCAAACAATGGACCGAGTAACCGTTATGTCTCAGGGTCTGCTTCTCAAGTGCATAGCTTTGCCTTTTGACTTGAATCATGTATGCACAAAGAGCCCAGAACAAGGAAAAAAACAAAAAAGAAAACTAATAAAAAAAGAAAAATATAAATACCATTGTATTTATGATATATTCAACAGGTTATTTTCTTAAAGAAAAACATCAAAGGATTTAATTCCATATGCACCTTTTTAAGCAATTCTACAGCATGCGATTCTAAGAGATAACCCACCCATGGCAGACAACCAAAATCTTTTTTTTGTTTTTAACTTAAAAACTTTCAATATCATTATTTTCAAACATTGATTTATACAACATGTCATTCACAGAGTAGTAACTGCATTTCCAAGCACGGAATGGGCACCTCTGTTTGGAGAGTCCTCAAGTCGAGGTATGCGTCCTGCCCACAGCCCATAGAACGAGAGGGAACAGAAGTGAACTCAACACAAAGAGATAGGGCCTAGGGGAGGACTGTGGCGGGACCAAGGGGGAAGAATCCGCAAAATGGTTTGGTTTTTAGGATTTTCAAAACGAGCATTCATTATCATCAACAGCGTGTGCTTGGTTAGTTTCTTTAAACATTATTCTATGTGTATATGCATGGTTCATTTTGTGCAAACAAAGAGGTGTGGACTACATAGGGAAAAGGAAAGGTCATGTGGATGTGGTGGGACTAAGTACAGAGGGGCGGCTGAGGACTCCACGTGGATAAAGCTGGATCAATATGACATGATCTGGAGCGCTGGATTCTACAAACATTATGTGAGAATGAAAATCTTTGATCCTTATTATCTGACAGTATCTCTAGCTCTCTGAACTAAAACACACTCACTCGGGACACTAGCGGACATGGCCACAGGAGGAATGCACTGGTTACCCCTCCCTAACGTTTGGAAACCCCAAAAATTGCTCATGTTTTTTAAATTTAGTTTTTTCGTTTGGAGCTATATGTGTGACGGATAATTGTGCTCTTTTAAATAAGGAGGAGAGAATTTGCCCTTGATAGTTTTTTGGGGATGTCTGGAGTCAGTATGATGGAGTTTGGAAAAAGATATGCCATAAAATTGAACAATGTGATGTTGGAATGGTCTTCCACTCCACTGAGGAGTCCTGACGCCACCTACAGGCACACAGAGAGCGAGAGAGAGAGAGGAGGGTTAGATATCCAAAAACATCAGTCATGTGACAGATTTACATGAGTCATGTGACAGATTTACATGAGTCTGTCTGTGAGACCATGATATATTAAAGGTGTAGTCTGAAAGTTTCCTAGAATAAGAAAAGGTCAAGAACTGTTGCGTTTTGATGGCTTTGTCGATCGGTTTCAGTAGTGGCCTTGCACATGCACGTACATTTCTGTACCGTAATCCCAAGTTTTAATCAACTCTTCCTTGTGTCACTACTGTATGCTAGCTTTACTCCAAAAATATAACAATAACATTTTGCACTTTTCCTCTATAAAAACGTTTCATATACCACAAGAACAGGATGCGCTGAAATGAAAACATGGATATTTTCTCTCTAATGTGGATTGTCTATTGTCCAATTAATGCTCAGCTGTGTGTGCGTATCTCCTCCTCAAAGTGACCCAGAACAGTTTTACCAGGCTGGACCCCACTTTAAAAGTGGTCTAGGAACAGATCACTTGGGAACGGTTTGCGAATTGCTATAGAACGCTTAGTGAAATCTAGTGGAATCACTCCCAAAGTGTCCCGTTCCATTCCAACCAAGTGGAAATCAATAGTTTTACTTTAGTCCCTACCTTGGCCTCTGTAGGTTACATTATAAAACAGAATCAGTCCATTTTAAACATTTGGTCTATTTTTATTTTTTACTTGGTTTACTTGTTTTGGGAAACTTACAGACTACACCTTTAATTGAATCTCACATGTTGTCACATTGTGCAGCCTGACAGTTGATTCCATTAGAAGTCCATTTGGCAGCAGTATATTGTGGTAATAGTGTCTCTCAGACTGAACAGAGACCATTACCTTCAGACTTTAGTTCCAGATCTTCAGGAAGCTGTCCCAGGACCCTGTCGCCACGGCCATCCCATCATCAGTGACACCCAAGCAGCTCACCCTGTTATCATGACCCGCCAGCACCCCTGGGAGACACAGCACACTTACATTTCAATACCATTTTCATTCATTCAGATTTCAGTTTTTACTTTTGACACCTACTAAAGTTTTTTTATGGTAAATGTTTTGAGTTCCAAAAATGGGAGTATTTCCGTAAGCAATGATGGACCTAATTAATTCACATACATAGAATCATCCATAAATAAAAATAATATGTATAAGTTATTAGCCAAACCCAAAATCTACAAGCATTTGTCTGTTTAGTTATTGTTGATAACAAGCCCTGATTAGAAAGAAATCAGGAAATCATAGATGATTTTTAATTAATGAACAAAATGTAAAGCAACTTTTCTGTGAAGGTTCATTCTTTTATCCAGGTAGTCAATCAAAGTTGAAGAAGGTTTAAATCAGTCATCTGGACTTGGGTTTTGAGTTGAAGTACTGTACTGAAGTACTGAATATCTACTTATAACCTAACTTGTATTAAAGGTTTAGTCTGTATGTTAATAAATTTAAAAATATTTTGAACATTTACAAAAACGCTTTATATGACTGTGTTTCTATGTTTTTATTTGTCATGATTATTATTTTCCTTTAGTCCCTCCCTTGGCTTCTACAGTAAAACTCAGATCAGACTTTGTGGGACACGTCTTAGCAGTTGAGTTTTACTTTAGTCCCTCCCCTGGCCTCTACAGTCTACAGACAAACCTGTTTTAAATCACAAAACATTGTCAATTTGAAGCATTTGGTATATTGAACCTTTTCTTATTTGAGGAAACTTACAGACTACACCTTTAAACACCTAAAAACAGTGTTAAAAGGAGCATAACATCTACCAAAATCTGACTGGAGCTGATGGAAAAGTGGACCAGGCAATTAACTTCGACACCTATGGGGAGGGGGCTGATAGAGTAAAGATTGTGATAGTAAAATATAGTAACAGACGTGGCACTGTTTCAAAGAGGATAGACTTCGAAGGGCTGCAATTGACAGTGATGGAGTTATCTGGAGAATTTTAGAAGAAAGATAGAGACAAAGGTTTAGACCTGGACCCAAACATTGTGGATAAAAACTCAGAGGATTTGAAGATGAGTGTGCGGTGGGAGACAGAGGGGCTGCAGACAGTGGGCATCGTGTGTTTGGTGATAATGTTTCTCAAACTGATGCATCTGCTGGGCCTTATCGACATCACTGAGACCGGTGAGAGTCTAGACATGTAGTACATGGAGTACATAGATAGGCAAAACTGGTGTAAGACTATGTACTAAAGTAAATGTATCGATAGTGTTCATTTAGGATATTTTATTTGTCCAGGGCCATCTTTGCATATACCTGAATGTAATGCCAACGTTGAAGCATAGAGTCCTTGTTTTTGGGTGTGTTTTGGTTTAAAATCAAATGGGTAATGTTAAAGCGTGTGGGGTAATCTGTACCTAAAACTAGATATTAAATCTAGTAGTAGATGTCTGACTGTGTTTTAGCAACAGAATCCAGTGAGTTGTTATTACTTGAATAAATTAAAAGTACTGAATAATAACTACATTTAGAGGGATGTTTTTTCAGCTTACTGGAGGAAAGGTATCTAGTCTCACACTGCCAAATAATAAATAGACTTATCATCGATGTAAAATCTTTCAAACAGAATTACTAGTTCTGGCAATACTTTAATGTATTATACAATAAAGACAGTAAAAGTTTCTAACTGTGAACTAATCTTCACTGCCACTCATTTTTAACTTTCTAACCCATGCCTCACTAACAGTACCAGAAAGGAGGTCATGGGTTGTTTCATGCTGTCAGACCTTTGCCACATGTTAAACCTACTGTACATCTCCACTGGCTTCAATGCTGTTTAACCACTATAGTTCACAGTGTATTAAGTTGCACCGGTCAGTAGGAAGTCTCTCTCTCTGACCACATGCTTGTAGGTACACCTGAATATATCCACGCTGACCTGTTTTCTTTTGTTTTTCTTTCTCTTACTATCGCTCTACCACTGCTCTACCATACACACTCTTTCACTCCATCTCGGTGTCCTCTGTTCTTTCTGTTTAAAGATGGTGAGTACAACATTGGCGATTTCCAAAAAAAAAAAAAAATCCCTTGTTTTTTCTGAATGTTTTATTGTGTGAACTGATAACCAACTGTGCCTTGACCAATATAATGATAATATCCTTCCTGTTTATGGAAATGTTTCCGGTATAAAAAAAGTACCTGTAGTAAACCTGCATTCTGGTCTTGGGAAGTTGAATCTAATCCTTGCACGTTTTCCTGATTTCTATCTTTTGGATTATATAATTTCCCTGATGTTGCTGTCACAGGAATGTCTTTTTAGGATACTTTTAGTTGTTCCAGGACCATCTTTTCCTATTCCTCAACATGACGCCATAGTTTAAGCCTTAAGAAAAATTCATGCAAATTTAGTAGTCTCACTGTTTTCTGGCACTGTATCCAATTTAGACAACAGAATTCAATGAGTATTAAAATACATATAATTGCACAACAGAAGCAATGAGAGTAAAAAAAAAAGTTGGTGAAAACAAGAAAAAATATGGAACAACAATATGTCAATATGATTTTATATTTGTTGCTATTGTTGTAATCTGACAGACAGTGAAATGATTAGAAATGATCATATTCATAAACCAAACTATATTTTAATTCACAGCAATTTACCAAACTAAATGAACATGGAACATTTTTAGTTTAAATCATATTAAGATGACTGGTTCTTTGAGATTGTCCTAGAACGCAACTCTAAAGATGTCCCTAGCATCAGTAACATAGGGAAATCAGACTGTCCAGTGTGTGTTAGATGTTAGCCATGTTCCCATCCCTTCCCTGAATGTCGACCTGCATCCACTCAATGTCTGCCCCACTCCTTTATCAATTCATTTCTTCTCTTTACATCGTTCTTTCTCTTGTTTCTCTCTTTGGTCTGTCTATCATCCCTTCTTCCTGTCCTCCTGTCTTCGCCCCTTCACAGACAGCAGCGACAGTGACCTGGAGCTGTCCACGGTGCGTCACCAACCGGAAGGACTGGACCAGCTACAGGCTCAGACCAAGTTCACCAGGAAGGAGCTGCAGTCGCTGTATCGGGGCTTCAAAAATGTGTGTCTCAATCATTATAATATTGAGTTTACTGCCTTTTTTTTGCTTACTGTTATTTTGACTTGTGCACTTCTTCTAACATATACACATTTCTGATACGTTTCTCAGGAGTGCCCAAGCGGATTGGTGGACGAGGAAACATTCAAGTCTATCTACTCTCAATTTTTTCCACAAGGAGGTTAGACAATTAGAACAACAATTTTAAAAACACTCATTGGCCACTTTATAAGGTAGACTCTGTGCCTAAAAATGTGGCCCTGGTATGGTCTGCTGCTTGGCCCAAGTAATTGCCCATTTTCTTTAAACTTCCTGCTGTTTTTGAAAGGAGAGCAGCCTGTCAACAACCACCACACCATGTTTAAAATCACTTAAATTCAGTAACTTTGTCTTGAATTTGTCAGCAAGAGTTAATTCACTTATTTGTTGCCATGTGGTCAGCTAATTTGCTATTTATTTCCACAAGCAGTTGACTAGGGTGTATCTAATAAAGTGACCAGTGAATGTATTATTGCTTTGAGAAGATAAATACCTATCTGTTCTCTTTCTGGTCTAACACAGATGCAACGACCTACGCCCATTTCCTCTTCAATGCATTCGACATCAACAGAAACGGCTCCATTCGTTTCGAGGACTTTGTGATCGGTTTGTCTGTGCTGCTCCGGGGCTCAGTCACAGAGAAACTCAACTGGGCCTTCAACCTCTATGACATCAATAAGGACGGATACATCACCAAAGAGGTAGGAATACTCTATTATCATTCATTGTTCAAGAAACAGATAGATGAAAAATACAACATTGTTACAACAGGAATATTAATAGTTCAGGCAAACCGTAAACAGGCAAACTGTACAAGTGCTACAAGTGCAAGAAGTAGTACAGACAACATGTACTGTTGAGTTAAATACATGTAAATGCTTAGTATAGAGGCTATAGCATTTGCCTTTCCTGTCACCAGGAGATGCTGGCAATTATGAAGTCCATCTATGACATGATGGGGAGGTACACTTACCCCTGTGTTCGAGACGATGCCCCCTCTGAACATGTGGACAAGTTCTTCCAGGTTTGACTCTTTAAATAACATTACTTTAAAGACATCCCATATAACTTTTGTCCAGTAGTTGGCAATGACGATAATGTCTGTTGTTCTACTAAACAATCCAACATTGCAGTCTGAATTTTGCAAATTAATGGGGAAAATGCAGTATGATTTCTCTTGTCCAAATGTGTCTCCCATAATTTTTAGTCTTATTTGCTGTTTGCTCACTTTGTATGTGCAGTATATTTCTGTGTTGTCATCTGAGGTCAAATACTTTGAGTCAGTATTTCTTGCTGTGGGCTGCACTCAGAGGCTCAGAGCTGTTGTATATGGTGCATAGAGTATGCATGTAAACAATCCCACTAAAATAAATTAGGTTTTGAAATGGTTCCTTTAATATACTTTCATTAATTCACTTTTACACTTTACACTGTTTTATATATACTGTTGACCAAGTGTCTTTTTCTCTAGAAAATGGATCGAAACCGAGATGGTGTGGTGACAATCGAAGAATTTATTGAAACCTGCCAGAAGGTGAGCTTGACTCAGGTGATTACTAGTATCACAAGCGATCCAGCTACACCATTTATTAACTATTCTGTCACAATAATTAATCACCACTGCACTGGTAAAATGCAAAAGGAAGCAGCTGATTAAATATTCAAACATGTTGCAAAAGCTAGTTTTTTTTACTTTTAATAACTTGAATTCTACTTTTGTTTTTCTTTCCAGGACGAGAACATCATGAGCTCGATGCAGTTGTTTGAAAATGTGATATAAGGAAACCTATGCCTCTTTCCACCTACAAACAAACCACGCATACAGACTCCAAAAACTGACATTCTGGCACATACACAGTAGGCACAAAACTTTAGCTGCCCCTCAAAGCTGCAACTCTTGTATGTATGCTGAACTTTAGAGGCTGCTGGTTGCAAATGAAGAGCGTCCTACATTACCAGTTGTTTGTTCCATGGATATTTATTTTATATACATAGATAAGAACCAAAATGTGTGAAGAGAAAATCTTATCATCCTAAGTCTTTGGTACACAAGGACAAAGAACATGGCTGTATTGTCTTTTTTACAGTCTCCCTTTCACCTCAACCACTGAATCTGAGCACACGATAAAACTTGGGTCCAGCAAAGAAATACAGTACTATGCAAATGTTTTAAGTAATAAATGCAGTAGCAATGTTTTCAGTTACAGACCATTTGTGTTATTTCAGAAAATGTAAAGTGAGCAACATTTTTTAAAGTTACATGATGTGGGCCCTTTGCCTTGGCTAACTATTATTTGGTTTAGCTCCACAAACCTGATATCAACTTCACTTTCTGGGATTAGCATGAAGAGACAGAAAGTTGTTGTTAGCCGACAATCACAGATGAAATTGTGCGATTATATTGGCAATGACAAGTCTTCAAACCTGCCTGAAACATTTGCATAGTATTGTAAATAAAAAAAACTTGGACCAAAACAGAATTAAATCTAAAAGCATGTTTGTCATCAAATGGTGATGTGAAATTAGCTTGCACTGAACTTGTATGTATAATAAAAGCCTATAGGCACTGTAGATAGCTGTACCTGATAAACTACTGTATATATGTATAGTCAGTATAGTCACAAAACCACGCCTCATCTGTGCTGGGCCGTCTTCAACCCAGTCCTAAACCAAATAAATGTGTTCAATAAAGTTCATTCAAGTAAAATGTCAAAAAATAAAAAGGATTTTGTACTTGCCTCAGTTCAGTGTATATTGGCAGATGAATTAAAGAGAGCTGTACACTAATCTGAAGAGGATTGGACTGTTAAAGGTATAAAATTAAGCCTATCTTCACTATTCTTCACTATCTTTGAGCATGCTGACTCAGTGCCACAATATCATGTTGGACTTTTGTGATGTCAGTAAAGATGCTGTGAAAACCAGTGACATTCGTAACTTTATTTTCTGCATGTAGATGACCAAGCCAAATAAACTTTAATATTTACAATTATATGTGTGCTATTTGCTGACATGACCGTGGCTGTATGCATGACTTTACCCTCTAATGTTTTAGTATACTGTATGTAATCTATAAATCATGATCTGCTGCAACATGTTAAACAAATGTGGGAAAAATCAATGTACAGAGCTTAAAAACAGTCCAAATTGAAAGTAACATGTGACTAGATAAGACTGTATGTGCACACTAAAAAATTTGCCTGGTTATTTTAGTGACTCATCTTCCGGGTTGAGGCCGTTGGATCACAGGTTAGTACTGATTATTATTATGACCAAATTTTGGTTAGAACCTTCAACAACAAATAACCCAACTAACTGGGTTACAACAAATAACCCAACCTATGGGGTAAAAGTAATCATCAAATGCTATGGCAATGGCCTCTGTAATCAGAGATTCTGTGATTTCAAAGGGTTTTTATATTGTTAACGAGCAACTAAAAGTCCCCGCCCCAGAACCATGACAAATATGGGAAGGGTCTATTTAACTTATCTGATTTGTCTGGATGTTTGTGACTTTTGCCAAATTTAGTAAATTACACTACATTCTTCTTTCAGTCGGTAGGTGGTGCTATTGGGGTAAATGGCAACAATTGGTCAGGTGTGTTCAGTGCAAGGGGATTATGCAGTGTTTCGGGTTTCAGCCTAATCGGGCAGAGTATGGCTGTGAAATATTACTGACTTCCCAATTTAAATCCATTACTGCCGGCTTCCTGTTTTAGTAGGGTGGGGCCACAATAATATTTTATGTTGGGCACCATGATGAGAATGACTGTACCAAGTTTTCATTGCTCTCTGACAAAGTAAGTGTTCATGACATTTAGTTTATGTTCACCAGGATTAATGGAAGTTAAAGAAATGAACCTTCACAGCATTAATCATTAATTTGTTAATTAATCAACTATTGTTTATCGCAGAAGTACCAAAATCAATCCAGTTCGACGTCTTTAAGTGTCTACAAAATTTAAAAGTGATCCGGCAATTCATTTTTGAGTTATCGCATTCACACAACCAATCTGCGGATGCAAACGAACGCGCGTGTGAGGTTTATTGCCTATAATTATGAGACAAAGGTTTAACTTAAAACACTGGGTTAAATTAACTCAGCAGTGTAGGTAAATATAACCCAGTATTTTGTCAGAATAAATAACCCAACTCTGCTGGGTCAAACTCACAAGCTCAGTTGGCTTACAATAACCCAGGTTGTTTTTTTATTGTGTGTGATTGCAAGTTTGCTGCAAAATTTCCTTTAAAAATCAGCAACTTTAAGTTTTTGTTTTTAGATCTGCATAGACTTAATGTTTTGTCCTGGTTTATACCAGTTTTATTCATGGTTCCTTAAATAAATTTGCTGAATAGCCTGCTGAACTACATGGCTTCTGCTTATTGCTGAGAATTACATCACATCTGTGGCTGCTCTGAAAAAACCTGTTGTGTGCATCATGGAAGTGCACTGTAGCCTAAGTAAAGACCTAACACAATGGAGTAAATAAAGCCTATTTTATAACCAAATCAATAGTCAAAATTTAAAATATCTTATGTAAGCTCATATTATGTGACTCCAGCTTATTTTTACTTAACACAAGAAGTCCCCAGCAGAAGCAAAGGCAAAGCCGAGCATTAGGCCTACAGTTGTCGTAACAGTGTTGGCTTTCCAAACGTATTATAACATGTTGAACAAAAAGCACCTTTCAACAAGACTGACTTCTTCCTCACTTACGCAACTGTCTTATAACCACAATGTGAGAAAGTAGGGCAACCTTGCAATACACATGAACAAACGATAGATGGCACTGTTTCGCCAGATTGGTAAATTTCCACTTGTCTTTTACGCACACAAAACAAATTAAGATGTTAAATTATCCACCATCAGAAAAGTTGACTTACACAAGAATTGTTAATATTGCAAAACACAGAGAGCGATTTTGCAATAAATCAGAAAAAGGAGCGTGTCATTTTGAGGGCGTGGACACCATGGCTTTACGTCAGGGTCGGCGGACGCATGCGTAATGTCGGACGTCAACCCCCGTGGCTTCTTTATGAAAGGATCTGTCTCTATGGCCGTGAGATGGGCTCCTGATAAGGTGGAACAGCGTGGATAGCCGGAACAAAAGGACTGTTTCTGTATAGTAAAATTCGGGTCGGGGTTTTGCGCGTACGGTGCGTATTTAGGTCTTCCTGCCCATCGTCCCATTTCAACGACACAACCACGGGGACAACCCAAAGGACTTAGCGCTAGCCTTGAGGGGAAGTGGGCTCCTCCGTCTTCTCTTGCATCAGACAGGTGAGTGCCAAAACACCTTTTCATCCCCAGACACAAACGATAAGCTTTAAGGTATATGCAGGGCGAAAAGAAAATAGCTAAGTTTAGCCGTCAAGGTATGCTACATACACCACGCGGGTAAACATTGGGCCATATGGATGCACCACGTTCCTGTCTCCTCGGTGGCTGCGTGATGCTTCATCTTAAATCTTGGTCTGTTCGCATAGTTTTAAAAAAATACTGAGGTCTAGTTTTGTTTTTTTAGATGACAGAAGTGAACGTCGTTTTTGTCATAACCATTGTAGTCTTATAGAATTAGACAGTTTTTAGTCCTGGTTCTGGTTCAACAAGACATGGTTTAATCGACCTGGTTTGGAATTGGCTTAGTCCTGCTTTAGTGTATTGGCAACTTTAGTCCTGGTGCAGTTCTGTTTTAGACCAGGGTTTGTCGTGGTTTGGACCTGGCTTTGTATTTAGTCTTCTTTGACTCGGTTTAGTCCTCGTTTATTCCACATTTAGTCCTGTTTAGTCCTGGTTGAGCCTTTAGTTACTCAGTAGTAGCCTATACAGTCTTTTTTTCCTCAACAATTTGTCTAAAATCTTCTATTCTCTTTCAGAATGGTCCTTACATACTATAGGTACACAATATCTTTGTGGCCTCAGTGTGTATGGGCATGAGACAGGCCATTTATTTATTTACTTAATTTCACAGATAGGCTTTTAACTCATTAGTTCTTGTGCCTGTTAGCTTGTGACAAATGACCTTAAACGGGGGACTGACTTTTTCAGTTTAGGTTTGAAATACATTTATTTCATTTTTTCTAAGTTAATTAAACAATGCCAGTATGTCTCCATGAGTGGACATATGTAATACTTTCTCAAATCAATGTGAAACATTTGTATATACGTTAATGGGAAAGAATGTAAATATACTATTACTAATATACACTTGCTGTTGTATTAGGTAGGTGGACTCATTTACCTGATCTGCCTGTGACATCGCATCACAAGCCACTGAGTGGCTAAGACAAGATAAGACAAGGCTTTTGTGTGTGTGAAATTCTTAATATATGGAGATGTTTCTTATAATTATATAAACATTCGTTCAGATAACCACTTGTAACATCAAGGTCTGTATACGGGACGGCAAAATAGATGGTCAGGAAAAGACTATCATAATTTATTAGGTACAAGCAGAGTCCACCTATTTCCAGCGCTGCAAGGGATTTCTAAACTAAATAGTTTTCTTTATAGTCAATTACAAACAAATTTGGTGTTTGTGTTTGGCCTGCTCTGACCATTGACATCATTTGCATTCCTCCTTTCTGACTCAACACGCTTTTGCATCAAGAGCCACCACGTCTTTTAATGATCTCTGGGAAAGCTTACTTTAACCACTGATTTTAGGTTAAGGACCCACAGAGGATTGTCCTACAAGCCTCCCCTTGACTGGGGCACTGGTTCATTGATGTGAACATTGGTGCAGACAGATTCCTGGCCCTGTTTGTTGAAGGCAGCATGTGACTAAGATTACACTGTAGTGCTGGGTCATGTTGCGCCTCCCCACTGTACTCTCTGAAGTGTGTACTGTATGTGTGTGTGTGTCTGTGCATGTGTGCGCGCACTGGGTGTTGCACAAGCTCTTTACATATTGATTAAAATCTATAGCTCATTTTCACTGTTCTTTCTTCTATTCTTCTTATGGACTTAGTAAGAAACATTTGTGCAAATATTTTAGGCAAGTCTGATTACTTCCTATCAAAAATACTACATAGAGATGTACAGTAGTTTGTCAGCTTACAATATATTTGCTTGAATGCATTTTTTCTTCCATAGTCCACTTATAGTGCATTTATACATTTCTGAAGGGAAACCATTTGCCACCATTTCAACAAGGGGTTCTAGGCTGCTCACATCTTTCTGTCTCATCCAATACCACGCCATTACTCTTCAGAATTTTGTAACACTTGCCTAAAACATTTGCAAATTTCTGTACACTACACATAATAAGCACACAATACATATTTTACTAGTTCTCAGTAAAAGCCGTTTACCTGTCAAACAAGCTTTAATATTCAGAACACTGGAGACACATTCAGTACCTATTTAACTGGCTGTCACTGAGATGTTATTGTCTCCAACTATGTCATGTAAATGGATAAAGTGTACATGTTTCTTATGTAGATCCCTGTTATGTAAGCTAGCCGTTTAGCGGTTGGAGTTAAGTGATGTACGGAATAGAGAAGTCAGAGGCAGGAAATGGCGTGGTGCACAATTTTTAATTTTCTTTCAATCTTCCATATTTACAAAACAAAGTGCAAATGCCAAAAAGTGCAAGTGCAAATGGAGGTCAGAGAAGCAGTGTCTTCTCCAGCAGCAGAACATGAGG
>JAVQKG010037374.1:0-10715 GCA_036025885.1 Hypseleotris bucephala
AACAGAGGAGAGCGCAGTAGCAAACAATCGCTCCGTTACGACAGTCATCTTGTTTGTTTTTTCAGGCGCAGTATATGAGTCATCACATAAGGCCCGCCCACGGCTGTGATTGGCCGGTACGTTATAGAATCCAGCTAACGGAGGGAGTCCAGACTGATTTTGCCGGAAAGAAGTGAAGGCAAACATTAGGCTGGCTGGCCAGGCTAACTCAAAATACCTGTTGTTGTTCTGACCTTAAGAATGACTTATCCAAACTTGCCGTGTTTTGGCTTTTCACACCTCACTTTTAAAAATGATGGAGTTGTCCCAGCTAGAATGGTGCTATTCTCAGCAGGGGGCCACTGTGGTTTGAAACTGCCCTAGCATTGCCAACTTGCTCAGCACCAAGACAACAAATAGAATAATCATTGCTCTAGTGATTCCTTTGATATTTCTGTATGAATAAAAGCCCAACAGAGGAAGCCTAATTTGCAACAAAGCAACACAAATACTCTCCACGGTACTAGCCGGGTGCAGACAGCTCACTCAGGCAGGCGGAGAGGCACTTCAAGCTCACTTTGTAGCACTTTCTCTCCCCAACACCTCCTCTTGGTCGTAAAGCTCTTCATTTATCCAGCTCCGGCCCACGGTCCATTCCAATTTCTACCTCTTTGAACGTGACAAGTGATAAGGACGGATTATCGTGAGAGCCCAGAATTCCTCAGGATAATCCTTCACAGACAAAACACTTAGACACTTTGGTGCCGTTGTCCTTTTCCCTCAAAGTGCCATGGTTTGACTTTGTAAATGTGTTTTCAGCAAGAAGCATTTTTACATTGTGAATTCACTGGGGTGTCTAGCATCTAGCCTGATTGGAGGTTGAATATCTGTATTACTTTGTTTGTTGGTTCATTAAATTGACATGGAAAAAGTCAGATTTTGAAAAAGCACAATATAATAATCAAAGTTAATGGTGTGGATCTGGAATATGTCTGGATCATGATTCTATACAACACAAGGGGTCAGTAAATAATATTTTAGTGTATTCTTTGTCATCATGATATATTGTATAAGCCTTTGTGATTCAAAGGATATGGCATTTACCCCTGATCACGTCTAAGCATTATACTGTAAATATTACAAGATTTAGACAACTCCCTGACAAATGTTTGTGTTGTGCTTAGTTACATAAAAGTTGTTTAAACTTTTAAGGCCAAATTGCCAAAATTGTAGAAATTGAAATAAATAGTTTATTGCAATAAATAAGCTGAGGATGTGGTGAAGAACAGCTTTAGGTAACCATTGCAGTGATTCTGATGTCATGTCTGGGCACAATAACAAAGGGTTTGTGTGGCGGCAAATACTACTTTTGTGTGCTATAATTATATTTTTATGGGCTGTCTCAGCATTCTTCTTACAGCTTAAATATAAATATGAACTGTCTTAAGCTCCATAACAACATTTGCGAAATGAGATTGTTACCGCTGTGAGATTAGTAAATGAATGTTAGTCTGTAATGGAAAAACCTCTGCGGCTCATCGTTTTGCTGCATGGTGAAGAAGCGAGCTACGGGAATGAGACGAGACTATTGCTGTGGATAGAGCATGGCAAAATAACATAATCTAATCACATTGTTACAGCTGGAAGATTCACATTCTGTTTATAAGTACTAACTAAATATGAAGCCCCTGTTTATATGGCGTCTACTCATCAGGATGACCAAAATATAAGTTTGTTTTTCTGAAATAAATGTTTTATGTTTTCACCTGCTTTTTCATGTGTTTGAGAAGTTATGATCTTAAATCACTTTTGAAGCAAATTATTAAGTGCTCAGAGACAGATGATGGGGTATGCTGAACTTGTTGGTAAGTCTGGTGTTCATGAGCAGTTCTTTTGACTTGTACGGTACATGACTGAGCAAGGTCAAGACATCTCCACAAAGACCTGATTTCTCTGTACAGAACCCAAACTCTATTTCAATCCAATCCAGCAGTGTGCCTATGTGTCCCTCTTGTTCTTTGCTGTCTTTGTCTAAAGTACGTGGTTATTAGGTCTGAGCCCGCTGCCACCTTCTCCAGCATATTTCCCCTCCTTTAGTGCTCGGTGCTTAGTAGGGACCTTCCAACCTCCCACCGGTCCATCTGCTTTGGCCACAGTCCCTCTGGGCTCCTTTTGAAGGTGCTTTCATTTAATCATTTCTTTTAAAAAGATTTTTTTCCAGGGCAGTGCGAGGTCACAGATCACATCAGAGCTGCTTTCCGACTCAGTGACCATTTAATCAAGCCCAGGTTCATTTCGCCGCCACTCTTTTCAGACCACCTTTTCTTCCTGGGGCTCAGGGGTGAAGCCCACGGCCTCACCACTCCCAATCCCATTCCTGCCCAGGCTTTAGAGGTGAACTGGGTGACTTACACCAATTCAGCAGGATTTAGAGCTTGACTGAGTGTCCAATATAGCCCCACAGAGTCACCCCAAATTCTTCTGTTGGGCCAAAGTAGCCACAACAAAATGCAATTATTCAGTCCTTTTGAGGGTGCACTTTACTTTGGTTCATACATCAAAGTTTACTCAACTGAGCCAAATGTTCTTATGTTGGTAGTTGTAGTTGTGAGTACAACTTTATTATACAAACTTTATATTCCCAAACAAAAAGATCAGCTGTTTACATTGTTATCATTATGGGTGTTGATGAAGTGGCGCTCTAAGATGACTCCTATAGAGTAATAGTCTCTAGTGTAATTTGTGTGCCATACAGGTATGCCTCTATAAGAGAAGAATAGCACACCCTCTTTGAAAATGTTGGGGCTTCATTTTTTCAATATCTGAGATTTAAACAAAACTGTGATAATTAATTACTTGATTTAATGCCTAATGTCCGAAGATGCGCTGCCGTGTGCTTTATTATTTAGATGCGTGTTTATGTATGTGGTTTGCTGTTGGTGCTGTATTGATCTGTTTTGCTGCCAGTCGATGATGGGTGTGGTGTTTTCCATGCTTATCAGCCAGTAATCAATCAACTGAGAGAAAACTATCACTTTTTGTTATGCATGGTGTTCCAAAGGTTAGTCCTCACTTTAATTCCATTATGCATTTGGATAGAAATTGGACATATTTTTGTCTCTTCCCTTTTCCCTTGTTTGTGTCCTAAAATGATGCATTCCTTTGGAGAGACAGCCACTGGTCTGTTGCTCTGAGCCATTAGCAGCTGAAGCTATTATTCATTGGTGACTTGCAGCCATCACACTGAAAGCCCTGTTGTTTTATTTTTCTCTCTTCTCTAGTGTCTGCAGTCTTGTCCATTTTTGTCGTCTCCATCTTTTGTAGACAAAGAAATGGACAGAGCGGTTGGCAGACAACTGAAATAAAATGCTGTGTTGTATTTTAACAGCCTTTTTGTGTGTGCTTGTGTGCACTCACGCATGTTCATGAGCTGAAGATACAAGATTGCTTTTTTACAGCCTTTCAATCACTAAAAACTAAAAACTGACAAATGCAAAGACAAATACCACAATCTATGCATGTATCATCACTGCCATAAAGCTTGTGTTTGTCAACCTGTTCTGCAGTTGTTGTAAAACTAGAGCTGTCAACTTTAATGCGTTAACTGTTTAATAAAAAAATGTGTTATTGATTAATTAATGCATATTAAACTCACCTCATATTAATCCCAAAAACCCTCTCACATTTTATCCGTGGGGGTTACCAGCAGCACACTGAACAATGCAGAATAGTTCAGGAATATACGTCCATTCTACAAAATATGACAATCCTGTAACCCGAAATTAAAATATATAAGGTAGTAACAACATAATAGAAAACTCAAAAAACCTTCACATTAATATGTCTAGACTTAAACTGATATTGCAACACTAACAGCAAGCACGGCAAGGACACAGTTTGGTATTGGCCAGAAGAAACAGCCAAGACAATATAGGCCTTTAAATCCAGTCTTGTTCAGAAGTTGAAGGTCAGATAAAAATGGTGATAAAAACTTTGTTGAACAGTAAACAGTAGGAAACAACTTCCCCATTTTGAGAATTTTTCACATTGACAGTTTTTTTTCTACCGGCGCTCAAATTCACCTAGCTTCTCTTTTTGTAACTATGAACTAGAAGGCACTCTTAACTTATACACTCTTAAAACAAATAGTTCTAAATAGAGACTTCTGTGGACACACCTCCAGAGAAAAAGACAAAACAGTAACTTCTCTTTCTTTGTTTCTATTAATGACCTTAATTTAACAATGTAAAACAATGTAATCAAAATGTTATACACCAGTCTGTTCAAAAGACTGCTGCACATCTGTGTAAATGGCACTTACAGTGGGTAGAATGGGGAAAGGGATTCTGTAGTTTATTGATTTTGTTGGTCCTATTCTTTGAAAAAATCCTGGAACCAGACTGTGATCCAGATCCCTATTACATTTAAATCACATGTTCTTTGAATCGTTCCTGACCTTCCCTGAAAATTTCAGTACTTTTTATGTCTAAACAGGTGCCATTTCTGAAAAGATCCTGGATCCAGACCATGGTCCGGATCACTCTCAAAATCTAATCAACTGTCCTGACATTCCCTGAGGCAATGAATTAGTTAACTAACCCACTGCTCTAGGGTATATGGTGCTTTATGACAGAGGTGCTAAAACAAAGATTTTCTAAATATTTCTGTCAGTGTGGTAATGTTGTCAAAAAAAAGAAATGTACTTTAAAAGGTGATTGATATTCTTAGGTGCTCTCTTCCGCCCACGACATTCAGTGTGAATTGAGCTCTTCCTGCTGCAGTGCTTATCCAGCAGGACTCTTGGGTTAGCGCCCTCCAAGACTCACCTTGTCATCCCCAACACTGACCTGTGACACCACTTTGAGCTGACGCAGCATGCAGGATGAGCCTCTGTGTCCTTCAGAATCCTTATCCTTCTAGCACCATGTAGCCGCTGTAAACACACTTGTACATAAAGACACAGATGTGTTGTTGCCTCCTTGGCCCCCCTTTGACCTTAGTTTTGTTTAGTGTTTGCAACACAGCTTCAAATGAGTCTGAATGTGTTATATGGGATTGACAGCAGTAATAGTGGACTCTCATTAACCTCCCTAACTCCTGTCTCCTCTCCAAGTCTCCTTCATCAGCTCATCCAGGCCCGAAGTGACACATGGGCCTCAGGAGTGTCAGCGCCGATAAAGATGCCTCCACTTCAGCGTTTTAATTGGAGCTTCTGCTGTTGATGTGTGAACAGCTGTAGGACAGAGAAGGGCAGATCTATCATTCCTGCCCTCTGCGGACCGCCCGGGGTCAAATGGCAGCAGTTACCCAGACAGGAAACCCCCTACGCGCCTGTTTATTTATGATTTTATTATGCTATTGCTCCTTTTCGTTCACGCTCCCATCTGCGTGTGTGCAAATTACAGACACATAAACAGATAGAGCTGTCTACATATTCCTCGAAATATTCAAGCACTTACACTTCCCACTTGTAAATCCTGGTCCCTCCCCACAGACGTAAATCCATTATTCATTTTAAAATGACTCATTTCTCGTCCTGTGGCTCCTGGCACTAGTGTGGTTTGTCCAAAGGGTATATTTTTCTAATTAATTCCCACTGTGTAAGAAAACAAAAAAAATACATATTTACTCACAGCCTGTTGTTACAGTTGTGAAGGCATGAAACTGTGCTAATGGCAAATTCTACTCTCTGACCTACTGTAAGACTGTACTCAAGAAGAAATGTAGCCTGTTTACTATTAACATAAAACAATATGTGTAAAAATCTCAAGTGGACATGATACAGGCTGTGTCTTCACTTCACTTGTACTTATAGCAGTCTAGAGCTGTCCCATTTCTTATTGCCATATTTTCAGTTATAGCTCCTACCCATCATTTTTGAGGACTAAGGGGTAGGGATAAGAGGTATGGCTAAGTATGCAAATGGGATTGGGCTTTATTTATGACAGCAATATAACAAAGACAAGACTAAAAATAAAAACTACTCATCAATATTTTCTTCCTTATTTTATTATTTTTCTTTATTTGTGTCCTAATATTAACTCTATTACTTAGACTGCATTTCAATCTCTGATCCTACTTGCAAACAGAAACCATCTACTATGTTATACACATAATTTCATCTCTTGCACATAATGTCACAGATGTAAAGTACTTACTTTTAATTCTCCTTGAACTGTTTTCTAAGAATATATTTTAATGAGGATGACAGGTAGGCCCTGTGCCTTTTATATTAAGGAACCTATATGCATTTTACTGACAGAAAGAAGCAGAGATCATTATAGTGCATGCTCACACAGGCACTTGCAGGTATCATTACTATAGACAGTTCGTCTCTCTCTTCCTAATTCAAATATTTGATAAGGCGAGACACAGTGGTGCTTTGCATACAGTTAGATAGCAATCTAAATAACATTTACATGTCATTTACGTCTATTACCTTCTTTTTGAAGAGCCGTGTCAGCACTGCGTGCATATTAAAATGCACATTTATTCCACTAGCCAGCATGGTTTCTTAGCAGAATTTGCAAATTAATGGAAATATGGGTTTCTACCCCAGACAGCTTTTGAAAGGTAGTGGTTACAGAGAATTGTGGTGAAAATTGAAGAATTGATAATTCTTGAATATGATGTCTTAGTTGATTCAGGTCACACCTAATACATAATATAAGTGAACTATACTGTAATGTGTGACCTTGTACCAGTGCCGGTGTGTCATGACATCAGTAACAGCTCATAGATTAAAGCATGGTTGCATGTACAGTTTACCCTTCATATTACCCCTACAAAATGTTGACAGCCCTCTCAGGAGTATAGTGTTTTAGGCAGGTTATGGAATTATTAGCTTATCTGTTCTATACCAGCAGAGAGGATTTTCATCTTGTTTTGGGTTTTTGACTTATATACAATGGCATTAACATCAGAATATAAAACTGACAAATTACTATTTGAATACTCTTTTTTACATAATACTGCCACAAACACATCTAGTGTCAAAATCACCAGCTGTATTTGATGCCCATGTGTCTGAGTTGTAGACACACTCACAGTAACGCTCCATAAACATACAATTATTTACCTTTGACCCCTCTCTTCATTATGAAACCTTCTTGAGAAGTTGTAATAGAAAGAAACGCAATGGTAGCGGTTGAAGCGGGTGTGGACGGTGGAAAGAGAGAGGGGGAGAATGAGAAGCAGAGATTGGTTTTCATGCCTGGTAGTCAGCGAGCCTGTAAATCTCCCAGGAGCGCAGTGGAAGACAGCAGAAGGTTGATAGTCATCCATCACTCGTGACAACCCTCCTGCTCTAGAAAGGGCCTGACAGCACAGCCCTGCCTCTGAAAGAGAGGGAGAGAAAAAACACATGAAGAAAGATAAATAGAAAGAGATGCTGCCTGCAGAATAAGCAAATTAACTCTTCCATGGTTTCAAAAAACAATGGAAAGAATTGAAGGAAGGGTGAAACACAGATGTGGTGAGGGTACAACATTGGGCGGGAGCAGAGGACCTTAGAGTACAGTTATGTGCTTAAGGAGCAGTACTGTAATGGTCATGTCAGTATGGATTGTTTACTGTTGAAAGGCCATATTTAAATGTTATGTTTGTCGTCTTTAATTGATTCTGCTCTATAATGTTAAGTGGGTAATCAGTCGTAATTATAATTTTACTTTTTTTTTTACATTCTTTTATTTTAGGTAACCTCTGTATTACAGCTATACTCAGCATCTCTTACATAAGCATTGGTCATGTGACATGAGTGCTACAGAAGGTATGGTGTGGGTAAGTGGTAATTGTGTTACTGTAGTTTTTCTCAAACTAGTCTGTCAATTTTGTGTTGCTATGTAAATCTATTGGACTATTTCCTAATATCAAATTGATGTGTTGTTTCTAGGCCATATATATGTTTGTACATTTTTTATTTATAGATATGTAAAACTGTAATATTGCCTCAGTCAGGAACATAAAATGAAAAGGACATGATTTCAAGTGAGTTTTTTTTACCCAATATAAAGAAATACATTTAAGTAAACTTAAATACTTTTGTTTTTTAGTCATTGGAGATACACTACAATACAGTACTATATATCAGGATATCTCACAGGCTAACCTCTGTGAGCGGTAAAAAAGTAATAAAGAATAAATCAGAATGAATAAAAGACGAACAAGCCATACTATAATATTTTGTGTGAAGTGGATCCGGGGGTTATGTTCTATGCTTTTTTACACAATTTATAGCAGTGAAGGTACGGAGGGACAGGCTGGCAATAAAAAAGAAACTGTGCTCGCAGAGAATATATGGTCTTATTGCCTCGGAGCTGTCCAAAGACCCTGTCAATTAAACCGACACAGTCCCTACATATCTGACAATCTGCGATCAGCTGACCATGAAGCGTTGCCCGCCGTATCGACTCCAAAAGGGGACACTGGCCGCTTAGATAAAACACACACACAAAGGCTAGTCATTATCAAATCACAACATGGATGTGCAATCTTATTATGGCTGCCACCGTGCCTCTCTCCGCCGGTACACCAAGCGGCCGGGTAATTAAATGAAGGCAATGAAAGACTTCCTCGCTGCTGCACTAATGTTTATCTGTACATTTTCACAGCTAGGTTTATTGTTTGAGTCGTAAAACATTCACAAGCACAAAAGGTTATTGGTGACAATAGCAGTATTTGTTTGTGTGAGTGTGTTTATGTGCTGGCGTGTGACCTCTGTGCCTCTCCAGAAGGTACTGGCCCCTGCTGTCACTCAGGGGCAGGAGCTGAGAGGCCCTAATTAAAGCAGTTCAGTTGTACATGACCATACAATAGAAGCCAGTGATTGCCTTTCAACTGGGCACCAAATCCACAAACCTTCTTCTCTTTGTCACAGCAATATCTAATATCTACAACAGAACTGCTTGAATAAATTGTTTGCAAAGGAGACAAAAAGAAATTAAAAGCTGACATTGTAGCACAACTTGTAGCTTGGTCTTAAGAGCAGTAAAAAGATATACAGGTTAGAGATAGAACTTCATACACACTAAGAAAATATAATTTCAAATAAGTTGTTTGCTAATACATGGGCTTTTATTTGAGAATAATAGTTGTTACTTCAGATTTTGACAAGACTGGAAGATTCCATTAACATGAGCTCACCTTAATTAAGAAGTTACACGTAATGCAATCCAATGCTTACAGTATGACTGTGTGGCTATGTGCATCTATAATGTTTTTAAAAGGTATGATGCTGCTCTACCTGACTGGTCTTCAGGGATTGAACCTGTCAGCTGGTTGGTGCTGAAAGATGGGGATGTACAAGACAACAGGAATAGAAAGTGTGTCTCCAGGGGATTCTTGTGTTGTGACATTGCTACTGTTGAGGTGCTCTGTTGACACTGTCAGGATGTAACTTTGAACAGTCTGTCAGGTTAGGCCTGGCACAGTTACTCAAGGTCATGATATGTCAACAAACACACACACACACACACATACAGGATGTGTCCCTCTCATGACAGGTCAAGACACACACACAAAGATATAGTATACTTTCTACCCTTTTGCTGCATATACCCATTGTGTCCCTCAGCAGTACTGATGATGTGTCTGTACTAATCATGTACTAGAGTAATCATGTACATGTATGTGTAGTGGCAGGTGCTAGAGCACGTGTGGGCCTGTACTGTGCCCCTGGCGGTGTCAGGTAGTCTCTGTTCTGTGGGCTGCTGGCACGCTGTGTGTCAGTGATCACACTGATCAAAGACAACAAGAGAAGAACAGGCAGCTCTGCCAGCAGCCATCAGCTGCCTGTCTGAGAGAGTCTATGGACAGGCCTCACACGTCTGCATCACTGTAGTGCTTTACTGTGAATCATAAGCTCTCACTGGCATTTACACTGACCACATAGTTTTATTTCATTTCACAGCACAGTTTCCTGGTCATTAATAGAAAACTACTAAATCTCTGATCTAAATGATTATGGGTATAGGTTCTCATTGATCATTTATCCATTAAAATTGGGGGAAAATAAGAAAAGTATGTTACAAATGAACCGTATAACAACAGGTGGAGGTGCATTGTACAGTTTGTTCTTTTTTTCTCATTTAAAGTTTTCCTGCATTTTGAAAAAGTATTTTTTTTGTAGTTAGATATAGGTTAGTTTCCAGTTTAATCAACATTTCCACCTCAAAGTGTTTATCTTCTTTGTTGGGGCTGCAGACCACACTTTCCAAATGGCTTCTTTAATAATTTATGTTGTGTTCCTGGAAGAAGGCAGAAGGGCCACAACCTTGATCAATGGAGATCAAAAGACAGTGTTTGGTCAGAAATGCAATCCTATCCTATCCTGGAGTGGCACCAGTACAGCAGTGCCTTGCCCTGTAGGCAGTTGGACAGCTGGACGCAGACTGGTTTGTTTAAAGGTGAAGGCAGCAATAGGGTCAGCATAAGTCATTCTGAATGTCACATAAAACATTCTGAATCATGGGTACAGTCTCAGTTGTGGATGTTATAGCCCTCTGCTGACAGGTTAGGTCTAGTTACTTGTTTGTAGTTATAGCTTATTCTGGTTTAATGTTTCTGTTGTGACACCTGTCCCACTCTGCCATTTACTGATGATAGTGCTCATAGACATGACAGCTCTGACAGCATAGTATTGTTATTATTTATTTATTTGTGTAGGAATGATGAGTGTGTTTTTAATTTTTAATCCAATAATATTTAACAGTGACACATTAAAGATTTTTGTATGATTT
>JAVQKG010037389.1:0-14100 GCA_036025885.1 Hypseleotris bucephala
TGGTCATGTCCTTAAAAGTTGTTTAGGAACTTATATGGTCTTACCTTATTTGTAAAAAAATTTTAGATACTGTTTCAGATACAGTTACTATCAGTCTGCCTTTGTCCCCTCTCCTCTCATGTTAATAAAAGTCAGCAGATTTCATACATATTAGTGATAACAAGCAATTGGACATCTATACCCAATAAAGTGTAAATAGTTATATTTTACAGTGTAGTATATGAGATTCATACCGCATACAAAAACATCCAGGAGACTTAAACTTGACTAACCTGATAAGTACAAACCACCGTCGCTTCCATGGAGTTGTTTGTTCATCTGAAATGTGGTACATCAGCAGTATTTATGTATAGTTAAAGCTGGGAATTCTTGCGCGCCTCTGTACAGTCCCTGTGAATTTCCCAAAGGACGGCAAACACACTCACATATGGAGAAATCATGTCGCGTGCACCTCTTTAAGTGATGAGATTGGCGAGTGAAGTCATGCATCGTGATTGCAGCTAGCAGCTAGAGGGATTTGTGCGTCTGATTACAGGTGTGATGTGGGTACATACGTGGGATCGGTGCCATCACAGGATATATATGTAATCGCATTGATGTTGCTCCCAAAGACTTTACAATACTAGATCAAAATCACCACGTCAAATCACTGCTTGGCGACTTCTCACAACACTTCTTAAATCAGTCGGATAAGATCAAGCCAGTTCAAATTCATTTTTTCAATACCGGTTAATGTTACACAGGGAGTACTTTGGATTACAGTTCATAGATAGTAATGGTTGTCAACTTGCCTTATTGTAGGGAACATATTTAACACCTTTAGTACAGAAATTAATTTTGCTCTAATTTTATTTTTCATCACAGTTTCGGATTACACGGTTTGGGCTTGAAAAAAAGACAATTGATTTTTTTTTTAACTTAGTGCTTTTAGTATGAAAATTAGAGCAACATAAATGTCACATATACACTTGATTGCTATGGGACAGAAATTGATCGTGGTAATGGTAGTTTACTTAAGATAATACATTACAAAAGAAAAACAGAGAGTTACTTAATAACATTCAGTTCAAAACAAGTCTATAAATCTGTAGATGTGTGTATCACAACTATAATACTGTAAATGTGAAACATTGTAAATGTAAAGATCGAAGAACAGATTTCTATACATTTAGTTCTTTGTCAACAATAATGTGTGAACCATATGTGCAGCAAAATCATTAATTCCACGTGTTATGGTGTGAACTTACTATTTGCATTAAGATTTTCACAGTTGTAATACAATTTGTATAGTATATTATACCATACATATTACCACTAAATATGCAATATATGCCATAAAGCTGATTTTGGGCGCAGTGGGTAAGCGGTCGCCCTGCAACCAGAGAGTAGCCGGTTTGAATCCCCAGCCGAGCACATATTGTTTTTGTGTCCCTGGGCAAGACACGTAACCCACATTGCCTATGAATAAATGTGGTTGTTGGTGGTTGGAAGTTAGTATGACCCACTAGTGTGACTGTGGAGTGAATAAATAATGCAATTGTACATCATCTTTGGGTATCTTAAAAGCGCTATATACAGTAAGTGGTATGCATTATTATTATTATTTACCATAAATGTGCTTTAGTATTTTTATAAACATGTATTACAGCTGTCATTGTGAGTGTTTTAAACAGTACACCTGAACTGTGGTGTGGTCATACATTCCCCACCAGTGTTATTGATTTTTGCCAACAGAACTGTGAGCAGAACAAGCCTTTAGCCACTGGTTTTCACAGACAGTCTTTACAAAGAAACTCCAAACAAGGAGCCAGAGGACATAAAACAGACTCAGGAGATGCATAATCCACTATCTGCACGACTTCTGTGGCATACGTTCGTGATTATTTACTGGCCATGGGAAGATGGTTTTCTCTGTGCCCTTAAAGACAATCGCAATACAAGTGCAACACAATTAAATTATCCTGCTGGCTTTACTTCTGCCATAAGTTGCATAATGTACATTTTAAAAGTTAAAATGCTTAATATGTAATCATCAACCATGAAGAATTCTCTATGAGATCATTATACTCAGGAATATTGTCGAGCAAGAACATGAGGATGCTATGTTACAATGATTTTTTTATAAGCTCCAACAGCAAGCATATTTCCAGGCAGCGAACAATAATGTTATTTTAAAATGCTAACGTTCCATCCAGCATCACACATATAAAACACATTTGGAAATAAATATATTTGATTGTGAATTAGTCATTGGTGGAAGGCACTGTATTACTGTATTATAGGCTACTCTATACTATAGGCTATAGGCTGTACTATTAAGTATGTATCTGCAGTATAAATGTCACATATGCTTCTGACTTGGCAACAGAGTGGTTTGCATTACAATATAGTTGTGGGATCAATCCCAATGACCCTTCCTGTACTGGTATCAATTTTGGATTGGAATTTGAATTTACTGTTTTTTTCTGTTAGATTAAAATATTAAAAAACTCTGCAACTAGCTAATAGGATGTGCTAGAATATACACACATGGGGCACTTATACATTTTCTATATGCTTAAAGACATTGAGTTGCGGCAAAATGATGCTGGTTACCTATTTAAATGTGCCTAATAAAATGTCCAGTAAGTGTACTTGGTTATAGTTTCACTGACTTCTATATTCTTTTAGAGTAAAATATGTGAATTTGTTGTAAAGCCAACTGTTATGCACTCTGTAATGCGGTCAGCCCTGACACTGAGCTGTGGCCTGGATGTGCAAACAGCAACAGAGGTGATTATGCAGAAAGGGAACACTAACCATGGAGGATCTAGTTAACACCACACCATTCCCTTCACTGCATGACTGTGCCGTACCGCCTGGTGAGTGGTTATAAATGTACCACACATTCAGACGTGACTCACCAACTCCTCTGCTGTCCTCTGCACCACAACACTCTTTCTCCCAAAATAACAAAATGATGCTTTTTATAAACATGTGACAGAGCGGAAATGAACATAGACATGGGCAATGGCTGGAAGAACTATACAGTACTCAGAAGTCTGTTTTATTCTTATTCTATTATGAGAAAAATATCAATGTAAGCTAATGATTTTTGGAATTGCTCACAAAAACACAAGGGTAAACCAAGTCTAAACTGGGACTGAATCAGATATAAACCTGAAAAGTAACCAGGACTGAACCAGGACCAAACCAGGTCTAAACAAGGACTAAACCAGGACTGGACCAGGACTAAGCCATGTCTAAAGAAGGACTAAACCAGGATTGAACCACAGATAATCAGGTCTAAAAAGAACTGTGCTGGGTTTAAATTCAGCTAAATAAAGCCTAAACAAAAACTAAACTAAAACAAAGACTAAACCAGGATTGAATAAAGCTATAAACCTTGACTAAACAAAGACTACATTTATAATCTTGGAGTAAAACAGGTCTTAACCAGGATTAAAGAAGACTAAACCAGCTGTAATCCAGATCTAAACCATTATTAAGCCAAGACTACACCAAATCTAAACCAACTCTAAACCTTAACTAAACTAGGATTTACCCAGGACTAAAGTACATCAAACCAGGACTAGGCTGAGTAACCCAAGTTTCCCTCAACTTGCAATGATCAAAGATGTTGAGGTAGAATGTTTAGTTCTGTATATTCTATGAAATCTTTTTACAGTCTTATATACACATAGACAGCTTTCCAATGACACACAGACTCTCTCACACATAGACACTGCGGGGTGTAACCCTCCCATCGTCCCGGCATGTTGAATAACCTGCGTTGCGTAACCAGGGTCAGATATAAAAAGCTTCAGATCATCCCAGAAGACACACAACACTCGCACACTCATTTCATGCTCTATCTAGGTCATGGAGAAGTACAAGCGAAATAATAATAACACACAAGTCATCACAGATTACATTTCTGAGATCAATAGTTCTTACTGTCTCCCTTATGAAAGCTTTATTTTTGCTTTAGTTGTTCCGTGAAAAGGCTTGATTGTACTTGGGATTGACTGTTTTATAGCATAATGGTGATGATGATGATGCGTCCTATAGTCTGGTCTTGGCAGTGTCCCGGCTAATGTAAGGCATGCATCATGATGTACAGAGAAGGGCGAAGCAATTCTGAAGAAGTGTAGAAGATTGTTTGAGAGGACGCACAGTCAATAATAATCAGTACAATGCACTTACACAGAGGGCAGGAGTTTATCATGTACCGGGGCTTAGCAGTACAGATAGTGTTTCACAAAGGCGTTCTAAAAGGCGCAATTTGTCGTAGTTTAATTGACTCAAACATACCTTATCTTTCTAGCAACTATAAAAAGTTGAATTTAGTTTGACAGAAAAAGGTTTTAATGCTTAATACACAGGACACTTTTTGAGGTGTACCTAATAAAGTGGCTCATTGTGTGGTCTTCTGCTGCTGATTTAAGATTTGAGTCTACATTGGCACTGTTACATAAAACTGTTCAATATCCTAATAGCAATATGGTATTAATCGTCGGTGAAAAACATAGCCGTAATACCATACATCACATAAGCTTTACTATCAGGCTCCCACTTATTGGTCAACGCATACACATGTTTGTCAACATATAATTAATGGATGCCACTAACAGAGCAAGTGTCTAATTCAGCACACCATATGACTGGTTACACATACGTAGATGCAGCACAAAACATAAAATAAGCCAATTAAAACATATATTCACCTGTCTTGCATATAAATTGTCGTTGAAATAAAAGCAGCAATCATAGCAATATTACCGGACGGAGATTTTGATTAACATATCTCAACATTTCAAAAACTGTATTGTATACTTAGAAAATGCATGGTTTGCTTTGTGCATGAGGACGCTTCTCTAAAGGTAAAATATACTGTCTAGCCAGGAACTTAGAGTGCAGTACTTATTAGAACTCTAAGTTTAATATAATTCAGGAAACCAAGCTGGAACTAACTGAGCTTAAGATTCTATTTATTCATGATAAGAATGGATAGGATCAGCAAATACATCAGAGGGACAGCCCATGTTAGATGTTTGTAGATAAAGTCAAAGAGGCCAGATTCCGATGGTTTGGATATGTACAGAGTAGGAGTGGGCGGTTTGGCGTATAAAAATCGTTGAATCTTATTACAGCTCTTTCATTTATGCTCTGCTCTTCACTGTTCATTTTACTGTAACATAGGCAGTGTTAATGATAATAAACAAGGAAAATAAAGTATTAAGTATTGAATTGGATGTATAATGAATTTGTTGTAAAAATGGTTTCATTTACCAGTAGTCAGAAAATTCAAAGTCAGCTAAAATCATGATAAAATTGTGATCTAGGCTTAGTAAAAATCATGATGTCATAATTTTTAACACATCGCCCATTGTGAAAATATTAGTTAGGTATAGAAGCTGGGATTTATGGATGAGAAGCAGACAAGTTGGTGTGCAAGTAGATACATTTAAAGCCAGTATTGTACAAGTTAAAACTTTTCTAAATCGCAGCTAAGAATTCTGGAAGAGTTACATAGATGTCATTTTCGAATTATGAAGAAACTGGTCACCCACCACCTGCAGTTTTTTCTGTGATGTTTTTTTGACTAGTTTTCTTAGCGGATCTCATTTTTGCGCCTCCACATGCAAATACCGCAGCTCATCTGGTAGGCTTGGCAATGAAAACACAGCTAAGATAGTGTTCATTTCCTGGAGGCGCTGTGGATGGAGCACAAGCTGTCCAAGTTCAACACGCAGCCTGCTTCTCCGCACAAGTAAAACATATAAAGGAGCTGTCAGAGGAAGTGAGTGATGAATGGCTCTGTGTAGTTAGAATACAACTAAATTCAAAGTCACAGTGCCACTTCAAGGCTACAAGCTGCTACAGCAAATAACTTTCTGCAATGTGCATTTTTACAGCTGCACATAGAGAATACTTTTGTATGGTGTGACTTTGACATATGGCCACCTTTTCAGACAACTTAATTCATTTTTGTGCTATATGACCTCAAAATAAAATGCAATGAATAGGGCTGCACGGTATGGGAAATGCATTTGATATTCCATAACCATTTGCAATATAAGTTAGTTTGAGCAGAAACAATGTCTTTATTTTTCTTTAGTAAAATTGTGTCAACAAGTCATTGACTGTTCTAATATAATAAGGCAAGGATTTTAATTATGTATAGTCAATGTAAGATTAAAGACCATGGCATTTTTACAATATATTTATAGTTTTGAAATGATGATAATTTTGTTATATTTTGTGTACTCCTCAAAATGAATATCCATCTTCATGCACAATAACAAAATAAAACCACAGAAGCCAAATTGCGCAATTGGAATGTGGCCGACCTTTCTTCCATGTTTTGATGATTTGGCATCAGTGTGTCATCTCTGTCCAAGATTGAGCCATTGCACAAATGTACACACACTGACTACTTTATTATGATGGACATAGAATTTACCTCTGAAATACAGTAGAAGATAATTGTTCCGTTATATGTGGTGGCTGTATGTTTACAATTGCCTTAGAGGTAAGCACTCTATACACGCTTCTAGTTAGTTACCTTTAGTGTTAAAGCAGCAGTATTAGCTTTCAGAAAATAGAAATTTGGCTAGAACAAGAAAATATTACATTTGATTTTGCAAAACATCATTCAAATAGCAAACCAGGTCTAATTTAGGGTGAAGAGCATCTTATTAGGCTAGGTCTCAGTGCCCAAATGAAACATTGGGACTTGTTCTGTTGCCTCTATTGTGGATCAGAGAAAACAGAACAGAAACAGTAAGTGGTGTACACATGCCAACACCTTATCTATGTGACAAGATTGCCTTTATTTGCAGATTTGTAAAAACATCAAACAGCAATGACAGACCTCTTGCTCTGGGATGTGCATCCAATCTTTTTACAAATTGTGAATCGACAAGTGTGCTGTGATGACATGGTTATGCTCAGGATATGGGCAGTCTAAACATGACAGGAAAGACTAAAAGTACATTATAAACCTAAGTCAAAAAGTTGCTTTGAGTTAAGGTACCAGAGGAAGAATTGTGTGTCTTTGCATTGGCACGCTGAATGAATTCCCAGTGCTGTATAAAGTTGGGACCTTGTTTCCTGTTTTCCAGGTTAGATAATTGCTGGCAGTGTCTTCAGCTCACATCTCAAGTCTTCTTTGCATGCACACTTGATACGCACACACACGCAAACATCCCGCGCTTTGATACAAATCCCTATGGTGAGCTTCTATCATCTCTAGCAATAACGAGCTGTCATTGGCCCTCAGTGATCTATCTGTCTCAGCGTGTCAGTGAGCAGGCAGGCTGACTGAACGTCGGGGGCCAAAGCACTTCTACACTTCTAAGGCCTGCCAGTTAGTCAGCGCTCGGGGCACCTGAGACAGCGGCGCCAGGGAGGGAGGGGGCTCCTCTGAAGCTCCACACAGGATCACAGACGGGGAAAAAACCCAAACATGCTGACGTTTGACCCCACCTCCGCCGATGTTTGTATGGATGTATGTATAGAGGAGAGAACTGCTGTAAGGTGTGGAGGTGGTGACAGCTAGATGCCAAATGACTTGTCTGAGGAGGATTTGGTATCTGACCTGTTCCTGTATTTACAGATAAGCCCAGGATAGAAGTTATTAAACTTTTGGAGGCGCAATATAAACATGTGCATTAACATGGTGGAATGAGTTTAAGCTAAGTCTGCGGGCACCTTGGATATTAAGAATCTGAATGTCACAATGATACAAGATAAAGCCAAATAAGCCCCACAGATAAGGGCCAGATGCAGCCATCACAACACCTCCATGTAATGTATTCCATCCACATTGCATGAGATATATTATCTAGGCTTCTTTGTTATGTCGGTGATAAATGCAGCACACATTAACTCCACCAAATGTGTTTCTCCTATTTCCACAATAAGGGGCCTTACTTTGGAGTGACCTTCAGCGGGCTGCAAAGCCAGCACAAAATATGCATTTAGAAGAAGCAGCAGGAGCGGATGTGAGGGCTGCACAAGATTGCTTTCTTTTGTATGGCGTCATGCAGGAACATGCATCACTGTCCGCCTCTAACAAACAGCCAGTAATATGCAGAAATATTAAGTAGGATCAGCAAATAAATATATGGAGTGGAGCAAGCGCTGTGACAGATGTTGGCTATTTGCATGGAGCTCCTCTGTCATGTCATTAGCCAAGTCTCTCAGCCAAGCAGCAAAATGAATGAACTGGCTGTGGTGAGCAGTCACATATTCAAAGTGTGCAGACTCGAGGTGCTTTGTGCAGCTGAGGTACTGCTGGGCCAGTGAAGACCTGAAGAGTATCTACAGCATCTGTCACGAGCTGTTTGCTTTTCTCCAAGCAGGTAACAATAGGTGTGTTTATGTGTGAGTCTCAACCTGCTGACCTGGCTGCTGAACTTCCTTTGACATGCTCCGAGTTATGTGCTGGTTTCAACCACACTGGATAAAGGAGAGAGAACATACTGTTGTAGCTATGGGCTTGTGGACTACTGTGACAAAGTAAGAGGACATGAACTGGGAAAGTGGAACTCGCTGATCTAATTGTGCTGCATGACTTCTTAACATTTTTATACAACTTTTTGGAAACACAACTATGGTAAATAAGCTTGTAGGTTCTTAGGGTTTTAATTGAAACACCTTCACATTGTACTAGTTACTGTATATCTTATTGCAGTGACTTAAAGCTTAATTGAAAGTCCAGAAGAGTATTTCAGACAATAAGTCAGAGGCACACTTTTATTGTTAGAAAGTACCTAGAGCTCTTGTTGTATTTCACAGCATGGCACTCCAGCACTAGCTTCAAGTCATGGCTGTTTCTTCATTGGTTTCAATCTTTGAACCTGTTCTAAAAAACTATGCTTCAACATTTATGTGCTGTGTGCTGTATTAATTTATAATGCAGAAAGGCAGACTGTACATGTATGGTGCCACACGCTTTCTGTACTTTTCAGTTTCTTTCTGGGAAGGCAGTGGTACGTTGTATTAAAGATTGATTTAGTCAGTGAAGCAGAGACTTGTATTCACAATGTTCCCCTGGTCAAGACCGCACCAAGTTTTTTTTTTTTCAACCTGCCAAAAACATACAGTATTACTACTACAGTATGGCTTCGGGGATAGCACATCTGACCTCCACCTAGCTTGAACATAAAAGAGTAAAGAGAAAATACAACGGCCAACAATCCCCTTTATTAACCCCCCCAGGAGCGCACATGCGGGCCCTTACAATCAGACCCGGCATTGTTTAACGCATCGAGCATGTCGCCAACGCGCCTCCCGTGTCTGCACTAATGGCTCAGGTCATCAAGCACTGCTCAAGATGGAGGAGGAAAAAAAACGAGAAACAAGTATTGATTTGAAAATGTCTTGTTCTGTTATTTCGAAAGCTTTCATCTGTATTTTTTTCTGCATGGCGGAGAGCCTGGGGTCATGGTTGGGGAGTTTATAGGAGGTTGGTTGTGTGATCAATGCTTTGTGTTACCTGTCTATTGAATGTATGTGTATGTATGTGTGTTCATGCGTGTATCAAATCTTGTCAGCCGCAGAATACATACGGGGAGGCAGGAGAGTCGTATATCTGACAAAGTGCAGCCAATAAAAGTATAATTCATGAGCGTTACAGTGCCCATGGATAGTAGTCATTACTCTTGTGTTGGTGTGCTTGTAGTATATCAGGCCTCAGAACAACAGCCCTCATCGCTATATTGATTGCCTGGCATCTTCTAAAACTTGCTTTTTTTTTAGCCACCAGCGAAGTGAAGGATAGACATGGGATAGAGCCAAATATGGAAAGACTGATAGAGGCACGGTCCAAGAACCAAATGGATAGTTTATGGCAAATTGGCCAATTGTCTTAATGATATTTGGTTGTGAAAACATGTTTTTCTGTTGATTGCTCCCTTGAGGCAAAATATAAAGACAGATTTTCACATTTACATCCCAAAGGTTTTTTTGTTTTACTTGGTTGGCAGAAAATGTTGTCAGTTTTACACTTTTGGCTAAAAAACTATACAAACGAAAACATAGGCCTACCATGAAACATGGTAAAGCTCAGTTGGCTCATATTGAGAGCCTATTACATCCGGACTCCAGTGGTTTTCCAAATGTTAATTACCATTTTTCTCCTTGATTTCCTATTGCTATACTACACCTACTGTATGTGCTTAGTCCCAAGCACAGACAAGCGAATAGATTGCACTTTGAATGGTTTAAGTGTTGCTTTAAGTGTTTGTTAGATCTAAAAGCCATTTCAGTGGCCCCTGTTATTGTTAATGTAGTTATCATGGAAATATGCAAGCCGAGTACACAAAACAATATTCATTTAGCTGAGATGTTCTGTTGTTGTTGAGTGTTTACAATATAGACAAAATGTAGAAAGTTTAAACGTAAAATAGAGCATAAGGGAGAGGTTTGAAATAAAAAAGAATAGAACTCTAAATTGCTGTAATTTTCTTGCTTGGTCTCAGACATGACTTCTCAGTTTTGAAGTCCCTTCACCCTTTTCAGAACTGCACTTTCTGTAACTCCTATCACACTTTGTCCATACATTTTATTCAAGTGTACAAAAGGTCAAAACTCAAAAAAAAGGCATATTTTCAGAAATCCCAGCCCACATGTGGAGAGAGCATTCATCCTAGTCCTAGTAGTTTGTCTTCACTACAGTCTGTCATGTTCGGCAGTATAGGCTAAGGTCCCATGGCAGCCGTACATATAGCCCTATATAGAGAGTGTATAGTGCAAGTATGTCACAGTGCAAGTCGACTCGGTGAGTGAGATAAACTGTCTGTGTTGCCCAGTGTCACGGTGCCTTCCACTTATACAAGGCATTTCTCCTCTACTACACTAGTCAGCTTTGTTTTGTGCACGTCAGCAAAAACAGAAAAAAAGGGTGAAAAACTCTAGGCCGGCCCACACTTGCTTGTCCGTGATACGCTGCTAATGTGTTGCATGTGAAAGAGCGTTTTCATGTGATCATCATCCATCACTTTCTTTCATCACGGCATTCAGTGCGGAGACTTCCCCCCTTGAGGGAAATTGAGCTGTCACGGGTGTTTTCTGTCAGCTCGGCCCCTCACTCTCCTGTCTCCTCCCATGTTTCCTTATCACTTCTTGTCAAAATCATAGTGTTTTGGAAGGGAGGCGATGCGCAGCTGCTAGCGAAAGGCCATTCTGAGCCCGACACCAGCCCGTGAGAAAAACAGATTTGCGAGGGTTGTGCAAGTGTCCGAATAGGAGGAGGCGGATGCTGACAGTCAATCAGAAAGTTTTGCTGAAAGGGAAGAATTCACTATGTTTGAGTTAGTTTTTTCACTTTAGTGGACAAAGTTCAAATCATGTGTTCTGCGTTTAGCCCTGTCAGTAGAGCTGCAGCCCAGGCGTTGTCGGTTGGAATCTAGACCACAACAGTTTGCCAAATGTGAATTTCCACTGTTTTCTGTTTCACTTCCCTGTCTAATAAAGCCGAAAATATGCAGAAAAAATGTAAAATCAAAGGTAACCGAATGCTACAGAACTGAATTGAACAGGTATCTGCTGAAGAAGTGAATATTTAGATTTCTGCCTAACCAGATTTAGCGTTAAGTCAGTAGTAGGATACATGATAACTAGTTTTTTGGAGTCTTCAAGATTTTTTTTAAGAATTCTGTTCTGTTCCGAGATGGTGTCAAAGATAATAACAGCAGCCACAAAGAGTCAGTAGGACCAATTGCTTTGCTAGTGATAGATTTAAGTCCATGTCTGAGCACTACATTGTCTCAGTTGAGGTCTGCGGTCTTGGCTTCCCGTACTGTTAACACGTAATATTGTATTGATAGACTTTAATACAGCCACAAAGGGACACATGTTAATGTACTTTATGGTGGCCCCAAACCTAAATGTGAGTGAAAATGTTATGTTAAACTACTGTATCTAAGGACAGATTATTATAGGGTATGTATAGTGCTGACAGCCTTTAGTTGCTTAGTCGATTAAACGGTCGGTAAGATGTTAAGTCTACAAAAATTTTCTATGTCGATTAGTTGCATTCACTCTGCATAAAATAAAGCTCCTCGAATATAGTACTTAATAACTTTAGTTTTTTTATTTTATTCAACAAAACAGCCGTAGCCGTAGATCTGTAGATTTAAATCAATTTTACTTTCAACTTTTCTCAATAAGTATTGTTACAAAATACAATTGATGTTACTTATTTGTGTTACTTGACAAGCCCCTTCCCTTTGCAAAACTGCTTTAGTTGATTACATTTTCTGCTGGACATGACTTTTATCGACTAACAATTTCTTTCCTCGACTACAGCCATAGCGTGTTTTACTAATATGGTTGATATGGTTATTCTTATTCTAAAAGTGGGATGATGGGAGGATTTTCATGATGCTCTTTACCAGCTGAGCAACCACACAACCCTTACTGTGACACACCTTAATGACTTTTTATATGATTCATTAAATATGACTAGTTTTAATTTCCAAATCTGAAACATGTCATTATCAGTAACATCAGAGGAGCACTGTCAGATAAGATCTACATTTAAATCCAGCCTGACACTAATGTAATGCTAACATAGCCTTACAATAGCCCCAATAAAACCCCAACTGCATACTTAGTGGGGGCAATAAACCGTGGGATATTTACATCCTAAACTAAATTTAATGTTGTCTATATATATTCATGACAGTCGATGTAATCACAAGAGCTGTGCGTATAAGCCTAGGGAGTTTTATGCCTGTCTGATGTCAAACGTGCACAGTAGAATTTGAACACCTAAACAGGGAACTATAGGAAATAGTAGATGTATGAGTGACTTCAACTCAAGTTACCCCATTGTTTAAAATTAAATTGTATTAATTAATCTCATATCCTCTTCTGTTTATTTGGAAGTCATGGGTCCAGAAACTTTGTAACTATGGGCCTTAGGTGGGATTCAACCGGGACAATGGTCAGTTGGTGGTTACAAGGCTGACTTTTGGACATGCACAGACATACACCTTAATTCTTACAGTAAAAAACCAAACCCCTCAAAACTAGTATTTTTCAGGCAATGAGAGTAAGATTAACATGGAAAAGTATATATTTTTCACTCTTTTGTCTTAATAATAATTTCATCAAGCTCTTCATAGACTCTTCATAGTCTTGACGGGAGCTGGATTTAGATATTTTTATGTGGCAACTGATATACAGCGGTATTAAAGAGCTTGGTGCTTTCCATTTGACGAGCATGGTTTAATCTAAATCAAGATATGGCTCCCTGGAGGCTGCTGCTGTAATCATGTCAAACGGGCGAAACCCCCTGACTGTCACCCTCTCCCCCATCTCGCTCCATCATCATCTGCATTGCAATTATTGAGCAGATTTAGATGCTATCGGCCTCCATCAGCGACAGAATGGGATTAGGTGTAGCGTTATATGGTTATGTTGTTAAAATCAATGAGCTTTTGCATCACGTAGTATCTCATTTGGCTGGGGGACAAATGACATGTAGTTTTTGGATCTTAGTTCAAGGTTAAACTGTTGATCGCTGACTATTTGTGGCCCAGCAAGGATCATTGTAATGGGGAAAAGATGGAGAATAGAATAGAATGAGTTCGAGGCTACAATTACTCACACTGTAAATGGGTTTTAATGTGCGAGCGTATACACATGCAAGCAGGGGTGATATTATAAAGTCGCTCTGTATTACTTAATCAAGCAGTCATGTTAATTGTGTAATAGGCTTGTATATTTCCATGCTATCTTATTTACATATTTATGCATGTGTTAATGAGGAAGGCTAGATTAAAGGGATGAGGGGGAGGGGAACATAAGCGGCCCCTCCCTCTATATCTGTGATTTATTTATATTCATTAAGGCCCATTGGACACATCTCCACTCCAATCTAAAGTGGAGAAGTATATTCAAACGCACGCACAAACTATGTTGTTTTGAGTGTATTGAATATACATCATACTGTATTTGTCAAATCACTGGAATAGTTATTAGGACTGCACAACTTTGAAATTATTGCGATTTTTATGACAAATATTGTTTTTAAAACCTGTAAGATTCAGTTCAGCACATTTCTGGAAGCATTAACACTTAACACTTGAAGACTAAAAAAACAAA
>JAVQKG010037428.1:0-11466 GCA_036025885.1 Hypseleotris bucephala
AAATCTTTTATTTAAGAGTTTTATTTATGTTGCTGTATCCAACTCCTACACAAGTCAACAGGGTTTTGTCTCCGCCTTTTCGTTCGTCTTCAAGAGGCTTCTGAACTTCAATTTTGAACATGATCTGAAAAAAATCCCTAATGTGCCGGAGGAATTCAATCCTGCAAAAAGAGAGGGACAGAAATGTATTTGAAAATATATTAGAAGTTGTATGAATTTACACAGTAGTTTAATATAACAGCATCATCTCTCCTTGACGAGGGAGTATTGTGATGGCACTGCCAATCTTCAGTTATCATAGTACTGTACTTGAGAGGGACACAGCACCGGTACCATGATAACTGAAAATGGACAGTTCATTGTACTCTCTTAAATCTCCTTTTAATTCACAATTAAAATACATGTGGCCATTACCTCAAAAGCTCCACACAACCAAGAAGAATAAAGATGCTAAATCATGTGCCAAAATATGTTAAACAGAACTATTAACATTTAATAAAAAACAACTTTATCTGAATTCAACTAAATGTAGCCCAAATGTTTTCCAACTTTCGATTCTCAGCCCTAAAGATACAAAAGGATTCAAAATAGTAGAGTATGACTGTATGAGGCATGAAAATCAAGAATGACCTTAGTAAATGAGTCAGTCAGTTGTGTTTACTGGAGTGAGATAAAAGGTTTATTATAATTATTAATATCCGCTTACGTGTACGGGGAGAGGGGTCCGAGCAACACCTTGGACACGTCCTGCTGGCCAAGGGTCATCAGCAGCAACGCCAGGCTCTGATTGGATGAATCCACACAGCCGCCCTAAAACAGACAAAGAGGAGGGGGAATATGTTTTTAAGTCACCAAAACAACATCCAGGGACGTAACAGAGGAGGAGATAGTAAAGAACTCAACCACCCCAAACAGGCACTGTGCTTGCATGATATAAAACAGTGTCAATGACCTTCAACAAATAACAATCATTAGTATCAGGTTCTGGTTACATGATTCAAGCTTATTTCTGTTGAAAAGTAAAAAAAAATAAACTATTGCTGTGGATATCACTAAGGTGGGCAATAAAAACTGAATATGAACTTGTGAAGATCGTTGAATTGTGATACAGTGCATTCATTTATGCTCTGCTCTTTACTGTCAGTTTTACCGTAACAATGGCAATGTTGACATTAATAAAAAAGGAAAATATATTAAGTGTTAGATTGGATGTACATACAGTGAATTTAAGTAGCAGCAGTAGTCTTCTGTGCAAAGCAAAAAAAAATTGAAATTAAACTAAAATCGTAATAAAATCTAAATCCTGATATATTTTTACAATATGGCCCACCCCTAACACAGACTTAACCCATCTAATAAAGGAAAGACAGTCAGTTCTTTCTTTTCCTCAGGCCCCTATGTCCTCATACCATCATGATGACTTAATGGCAGCTTGAACAATTTGTCAATTTAAAGAGCCTGTCAACATTTATATGAACAGTTTTGTGAATTGTACAAAAAACCCATTGTATGTTTCTAATGGAGGTCACTGGGTTATGAGGTACTGTCACAGCGTGTCAGCAAAAATATGATTGGATTAAATAATTATATAATGGGAGAACATGCAAATACTATAGTAATATTGTTTATGAAGCAAGTACTGACAAATAATACCTGAATAGCAAGTCAGAAAACTAAGCAAAAAATAAACAAAGTAACATACAGCACCACAAAGACCTATTTTAAAAGGAAGACAGGTGGATCACAGCTTTATGCCTACCTTTTTTGTGCCTCTTTAGTCCGCTCTTAAACTTTTTAGAATAAAACTAGCATCTGGAACTGTCCTTGAAATATATATCTCCCAAGCAAAGAGCAGGTCGAATGGAAAAGTCCCTGAATGTCCTGACACCATCAATACCCCTTTACCATTATTCCGACAGATCCTGTATCCATCTCAAAGATCGACAGTGTGAAAGTGAAATTAATGTTTAAACACATTTTTTGCTTTGCTTGACTTGGCTAATAAGTAAAAACTTACAATGTCAAATCAGGATAACTGAAAATGACTGACATTGATATCTACTTTTTTAAGACACAGAAAACTGAACCCCAAAGTAAAAAGAATCAATACTAAAATGCAGAAAATCACTAACATCCTACAGATTTTATGAATGACAAAATAAAGCATTTTAAGAATGAAAAAATAAAGCACAAATCCAGGTCAAATTTAGGAGTCTGCTTACCTGACTATTGCTATTGGATTTTCTAAGCTACACTGGTGTGTATTGAAGAAGACGGCAGAGTGTACTTACAACAGCTCTAGATTGAAGTGGAGATCAAGTTAAAAAACAAAATGTCCATGGCGTAGCTTTAGTTTACTATAAGAAAACTGTACTCATTAACCACAAAACAAACAGACTGACAACCGGGTGTCAGTGCTCTCAAGTAAATACCAAAAGCAATAATAATAAAAAAAAATATATAGAGAGAAATTATATCCTTTCTTGAATCGTTGTTGCTGAAGCAGGGTTTTAAAAAAAGAGAAAATATTAAAAAGAAAACACACAATGTAAATGTCTGTGACCTGCTCTGTCTGCTTACAGAATCCTTAACTCTTGTCTCTGCTGCCTGCGTTAAGCGAATCCGTCCAACAATATTCCTCTTTCAGAGTTAATCAGCACTACCCTGACCAGTTAAATGGACTCACATGGCTCCTATGAGAGAGCCAGAGCCATGAGGAGGCTAACTCCAGTCACAGTCACTGGATCCAATTGTGCATATTCTGATGAGGTTGTCATTTTCAAGAATGTGTGTATGTAAAGATAAGTAAACACAAACTGCATTCTTAAATATAGTCCATATATAGTTAAAGCTTCCCCTCCAGCTCTGTATAAAATTAGGTTACTTTAGCAATAACGTTGTACATTAAATTGTTGTAATTCTGAGCCCAGTTTTAACCTATAGTCCTTTCTTCTGTTTTTGTGCCAAACAGCCAGCAACATCCAGCTCTTGAGAAAGTTTTTCGTGTATTTGTACACAACGGCTTTGTTTTTTTCAGTTGAACAGGAATTGTGGGTCATTATCAGGGAATGTGGGTAAACAAGGTCAGCCAATGTCACATTTATAAGCCAAAAAGAAACACATCTAATATGTGTATGTCAGGTATTCCACAAGAATTTCATCTTAGGTAAGCAAGTGTGATGCAGATGCTGAAATAGAGCAACTGGAGCCTAATACTTAATAAACAACACTGTCACAAACATCCAGTCTAGACAATAAAATGTGTCCAAAGGTCCCAGCAACAACACAATTATGCACATGTTTGCATATTTGCAAATTTAGCTACAGGTTTGTGTGATTACCATGAGCAAGCAACACATTTGACTCACTAGTATTTTAGATAATGGCTTTTTCACAAGATTAGAGGCAGAGTTTTAGAGGCTACATGAACATTACAACCACTCTGTATAATACATACCCTGTGTATTTCTTCTAAAAGCAGTTTGGCACAGTTCCTACCAAGGTCTTCTGGTAGCACCGGGTCCCCCTGACCCTGTGGTGTTGAAGACATCTCAGCACTAAGAAAACTACCATTCAGGGTCTCTGCCACCAGTGTGAGACCAAAGCCTGGAGATCTAAACATACATACAACATTCTTATAGCAAACATTGTTTTATATAAAAAACGTGAATTAAGTAACACGTGCATGAATAGTGAAACACTTACTTGCCAGAGTTTGGTCCTTTCATGTGGTCTGTGTAAATGTAAATGTCGGGGATGAACTGATTGAGGATACTTCTCGCTGAATCTACAATTCTATTAGCCATCTGAGGAGAAACTCGAACAGAATATCTAAGTTCACAAAGTCAAGGGTCTTTTTATAGTTGTGTACAGGAACACTCAAAAAGCTTACAACTACAGTAAAAACATTATTCTACAATAGCTTGATGTCCATTCATAATTACCTCCACCAAAGAAACTTTACTCAAAAATGGACAGATTTGGATTACATTTTCAGGGTTGTCAGGATGACATGGGTAACAATTGAGTAGATTTTGGGAGTGATCCGGATCACCATCTGGATCAAGGAATTTTTAAAAGAACAGCATTGCAACTTTACTTAAAAACTATTATAAGGAAATGGATTACATTTTCAGGGAATAACAATTGATTAATTTTAAGGAGTGCTCTCAATCACGGTCTGGATCCAACAGCTGCCAAGGTGGAGGTCTTTGCTCTGAGTGCTTTCTAGTTCAAATATGTAATGCATGCTACAACTCCAAAAGTTTTCATTTATAAACTACTATTATTTTTGCATTGAATTGGATACGCTACTCCTCGGATCCTCTTGATCTTGCCTGAATCAGTGAGTTGAACTGGTCGGATGGTTCTGCGAACAGGACATTTAAAGACTACTTCACCTCCACCTCCAGGGGCCATTCCCCTCTTTAGAACCTAAACAATTCACAGATCAAAATGTTAACTATAATCAACACAATAAGGAACAAAACAACATCTAAAATATATACTAAGCTAGATCCGATTACCTTTAGATCCAAACCCTCTCCATCAATACCAAATTTCTTCATCAGAGGAACAGATGTTGACTTCAGCAGATCCACCTGAAAACGACATAAGGCAAAAACATGGAGCCATTTATCAACTGTCTCGTCAAATATTTTCAGCAAGGAAGACTAATGCAATCACTCTATTATGCACTAGAGGGCAGTGACTTAAACACAATCTTGTCTGCTTGTATGTTTTGTGTTGCAACAGAGTTCTACAGATATGATGAGGCTATTTAAGATTACACACTTAAACAGTCACTGAATGTTTTGTTTTTGTTCATTTACAAAGAGTAATGTTATAGTTAGTTTGTTCTTATAATGTTCTACTAATAAGAGTAAAAAGAGGAGACAAGAAATTAAAAATGAGTGCCTTACTGTTGGGTCAGTAGGGTCATTTGTGACTCCCTTCAGAGTGGCCTGCAAAGGAGTCTTCATGAACGGAGCGAGCATGAGAAGAGCTTCAAGATAGTAGCCAACAGAGCGCTGTGTATTACAGTCATGTTCCACTGATCCACCGTACAATAAACCCGGCTGGTAGAATAACACAGTTCCTGTAAGACATAAGGAAGGTAAACGATTATTATGTAATGATGAAATTATGTGTTCTATAATGAAATGGTAATCAGGGTAAACATATTAGACAAATGTAACACATAAAATACATAATAATTTAGATTAAAAACACAACAAAATGCAATATCTTTGAGTTAAAAACACCAAACCTGTCTGATTAATCTCTATTCTTGATCCATTGGTCACTTTGTCCAGAAGTCTGATGAAACTGGCCTCAAAGTCTGAAAAGGAAAACAAAAGAGTAGCAGTGGCAGGTTAGTTAAACTAAGTTTCACACAAATAACCAGTTTGAGGTCTCAACAAGAGGGTCAACAGTTCCCAAAAATGTAAAGATATTTACTTGACTGAAGGGATCATGTCATCTTTGCAAAGGGGAACTTTGCAATTGTTATTAAACTATTATATATAAATCTTAGTCCTAAAGTCTTTAAATAAAAGCACTGTTCTGTCTTGTCAAGTAAAAGTCTGTATTAGATGACATAGTTGGAATGCTGCCCCATCCTTTACCCACCTCTGCTGCCCAGAGAATAACACACTCCCAACTGCGTAACAGCTAGCACCTTAGCCACTGTGCTAACTGCGACGCCACACCAACAACTAGCTTTAAACTTACCACGAAGCCCAGGCTCGTCATCTCGAGATCTTATGTTCTTGATTTTAACTCGTTTCCCGCTGAGCGTGGACAGCACCAGTCGCTGTCTGAAGAAATTACAGCCATCATATACAAGACCCTGGTTTGCCATGTTATTATTGTTTCTGCCTGGCGTCAGTAGGAATCCACGTGTGTGTTGATGAGATGCGATTGTACGGCAAACGAACAGGGCCAAGCTTGCCATTTACTTTTTGTTGAAAACATTATCTTTATCACTACACTAGATGGCGCTAAAATGCAGTTTTTGGAAAAACATCACGGGTGTGGTTTTTTGATCGCTATAGTGACCCACGTGACGTACTATACAGCATGAGGTTGTAATAATACAATAGGCTAATTAAAAATTACAAAAAGCATCTTTCACAAACATCCAGGGCAGCAGTGACGGAGAGGGTAAGCATTGCCTGATTATCTACTCAGATATGCTGTAATTTCACAAAAACACGGATCTGTTGAGACTCATTCTCAGTTGATCGAGAGGCGGAAAGGATTAATCATTGCAACCTCACCAACGCGCTTTTTCCAACTGGGACCAATTGCATAACGGATTATACAATAAATGCATCTACAGTGAGCAGTGAACAATACAGACTGGTCACTGATTAGTAGTCAGGGGACTATAGTCACCAACCACCTTCTGCCCATGTGGATACTTGCACGTTTTCATCCCTCCTCCTTCTGAGGTTGAGGGACAGATCAAGGTCCAGAGGGAGCAGGCTGCGCAAGACGCGCCCACTTTGGTTTACGCTGCGCACTTCTGAAGCAAGTAGCCTAGAAAGTCGAGACCTGCAGCCCGACATGCAAATACGGCTTTGATTAAATCATTCCAGGACGTTATAAAGACTAGAGACGCAGAACTGCCTTAAACCACAGCAGAGATGGTGCTACACAGGGTCTTTCGTGCTGTCATCATGGGACCTCCGGGATCGGGGAAAGGGACGATTTCTGGGCGCATAACTAAAACTTTTGGACTAAAACACATTTCAAGTGGAGACATTTTGAGATCCAACATCAATGCTAAAACTGGTAAGAAAACGATGCCTGCATAAAGTTTAGGCCGCTTAGGACACAAAAGGAAACAGGAATTGGGATAGCCTATTTGTAGTAAGCAAAAATAGAGAATATAGTGGTGTGATAACAACACCACTCCGTCTGTAGGCTATACTGTCTTATCTTGGAGTGGCACACCATGTCTCTCAGAATCCACTCTTTTAGCCAAGGTCTGACCTCTCTACAAGGTTTTCAGTGCACTGTTTATACCACACATAGGATCTTCATGTGCCATAAAATGCACATTGCAAAACTTTGCCATCACCTTGTAGATAGAGACATAGGCCTACAGATAAGAGAAAATAACGTCGACCTTTGAGAAAATGCTTATGCAGACCTTATGAATAACATATGTGTAAACACTGCCCACATCATTAATTGAAATGAGTTTACAGACACTAAACTATGAATAACATGTAACCACTGCCCACATAGTTTATTTATTGTTTATCTGCAGTCTGCAGCTAAGCAGCTCACAAAGCAATTGGCAACAGCAGCACCTCTTCTAGTTGACATTCCCAGCTCGAACTTTCACAAAAGACTGATCTGGAACTCAACTAATTCTTTCCATTTAAATGGCTCACCTTCTTTGTACTAACTAAACTTTACTATAGCCTACCACTATAGATTTTAACTGATTTATCAACACATATTTGTGGCTTATTCTTCTTACTGTTTAGAATCACGGGAAAGTGTTAAGTGACAGTAAAGAAGGTGAAAAAACAACAAAGCTCATGCTGAGAGATCAGACCCCTCAGGTCACTCCTTCAGTGACCTCAGGCACTCACTGGGGGTTGGGTTAAGAGTTTAGTTCATAATTGCACAGATTAGACTTATTTGGAGAAATTATGGTATTAAATAGTCACTTTAGTCAGCAAGTTTGCAAAATAATTCAAGAAGTTCAAACATTGATTGAAATAAGGACACAATACTTTGTCTTTGTATTAGTGTATTTGACAGTTTCTCTCAGTTTTGGTTTAAGAGCGGTGTACATCAGGTCAGTGGGGCATACCAGGAAATTCCTTTCTGCAGCTGAAAACACAAGCTTTGCCTGGTCCGTATTCCACACAGTAGCCATGAAGTCATGTGTTGAAAACTGTTGCATTGATTCAGTAAGCTCATGCTAATGATCAACAAACAACTATTTTTACCTAACATATTTTAATGAACAACAGCCTAAACATTAATGAATCATGTATACATGTTATAACACATTCCTCATCTGTATAATCTGGTATGCTGCAGAGTAAGTAAACTATTATATTTAACCAAAGCAAAATTAATCATTTCAATTTAAACAAAATATAGACTATGTGGCAAACTTTGTGAAGATTATTTATTGATACAGATTTATAAATCCTTGTCTACTGGTAACACTAACTCCATCATCATGCTCTCGTCTGTATCTGTTTTTCCATATCAGAGCTGGGCCTGTTGATGAAGGCCTGTATAGGTCAGGGTCAGCTGCTTCCTGATGATGTGATGGCTCGACTCATCCTCCATGATCTGAGGGCACTGGGTGATGACAGCTGGCTGCTGGATGGTAAAGACTGACCTCACAAAACCCCTGTGTTTTAATGTTGCTATGTCTGATCCTTATACTCATTTTTATTTCTCCACTTTAGTTTAATTAGTTGTTTATTTGGTAACACTTCAGAAATAAACCACATATTAAGCATTAGTGAAGTCTTAGAAATTAATAAGTAACCAGATAATTACATTACGCCCACATTATTAAGTGTGTATGACAGGTTTTCAAGTTTTTGCATTTACCTGTGTTGAGTACCAATATTTTAAGCCTATAAAGTTAAATAAACAGTGTCATAAGAACAGGGAGACTGTACGGAAGAATCATGTGGTGCTGGTTTTATGAAATGGATAGTTTAACTACACTTTAATTGTTGTTATTACTGTTCAATTAATAAAATGAAATCATATAACCTTTTGTAAATAAACTTTACAATCTGATCTTCTTCCAGGTTTCCCCCGTACCATCCTGCAGGCAGAGGCTCTTGACGATGCATACAATGTGGACACAGTCATCAACCTTAACGTACCATTTGAGACCATCAAGGAAAGACTGACCTCTCGCTGGACACACACAGCCAGTGGGAGAGTTTACAACACAGATTTCAACCCACCCAAAGTCCCTGTAAGCGCTCTTTCATCTACTTCCTGCTGCTTCCTTTTTTCAACTTCCGCTTTTCTTTGGTTAAGAATAGTCAAATTTAGCAAAACATAAAGGAAAATGATGAAACAAAGAGACTGAATGCAATCAATCACACTACGCAGCTCAAAGACATACAAAAAGATTAAAGGTTTAGGCAGGTATAAATAATAGATTAGCCTCATGTTGGGTCACGTGAAGAGAGTCCGGGAATGTTATTGACGATAAACATTAGCATACAAACAGCAGGAGTAAATAGGGCACTACAGTGAGGAAGAGAAAGGCAAAGACAGGAAGATTCAAGAGGCTATAGTAGAAACCTTTGCCCCCAGTCAGCAACATTTCCACAACAAGCAAATGCTCTCAAAAATATAAAAGTTTTAAGTTGTAATTTTACCAGTGATAATCTGTTTAACATGGCTACTACCAAAGCATAAATGTGTCTGTTTTATGCATCAGGAATAGCTCAGTGTAGTGCATTGACAGTTAATCATTGCTTAGTTTGTTCTTTGCAGTCCTGTCTGGGAGAGGACAATGCGAGAAACACATAAAAGTAAGGGCGCAACTGATAAGACATTGATTTGCTGTAGTAGTAGCTTTAGCAGTAGCCGTTTCATAGTGGCAGTATCAGCCAGTCTACTGTTGAAAAGCTAAACAAACCAGGGAACTAGACAGTTGGCTGGGTGATTAAGTGATAATCTCGTTAACTATTGTAGCTGTGAGAACTGAGAGTGTTTGATGTGGTTAAGGCCTTCTGTAAACGTTTCACTAGGAGATTTGTCCACATTGTAAAATCTCCCCTGGTTTTAGTACCCTACACATGCCACTAGTATAAGTATATTTTGCACTTTAAATTATATGTCTGAGGCAAATTTACATACCACCATAAATAACCATCTGACCCTGTCCTATTATGATCAATCTCTCATAATTAATATTTTACTATAATCCATGGCCTCTAGAGCAATATCAAATCAGTTTGTGGGCTATGTGGGATACCAGATTGACCAACAGTAGATTTTAAATGTTGTCATGGCCAACAAACTGTTTAGATTTTGAGATAAAGTAAAATATGATTATGACTAATTGCATACTTCACATCATAGAACTGATGCAAATGGTCAATTTAAATTATTATTTGTATAAAACATCTTTAGGAAACCACCAGACTACAGCTTTAAATACAGTAGACTATGTCCTTTCTATTCCCTCCAGTAATTACAAAATTATCCCATGGCAAGAAAAGTTTTTAGTGTAAATTTGGGGTGGGTAATATGGTAAGAATATAATATCACGATTTTTAAGCCATATTCACGATTTTGATTTTAGTTTAGCACAATTTTAGTTGACTTTTGACTTTGATTATTTATATATACATTTAACATAATTTCACAACAATAACCAGGTGCAATTTTTCTGAGCTTCTGCATTCTAGTCTGCATACTTTTTCTTTTATATAGTAGTGTGAGCAAAGAGCAAAAGCTTGAGAATATTTCAGCTTATATTTAACAGTTTGCTTGTTTTTGTGCAGGGTTTGGATGATGTGACAGGGGAGCCTCTTGTTCAGAGAGATGACGACACTCCAATCACTGTTACACGCAGACTGAAGGCCTACGAAACACAGACAGAGCCCGTCCTGGAGTACTATAGGTCAGTAATTACACTACTAATACCAAACCCTCACTGTACCCTTTAGGCAGTAGAAAAAAGCAATAGTCTAGAGTCTTCCTAAGAAATCATAAACGAAAAATGCTTAAAGTTAACTATTTGACCCTGTTCTATGATGTAAAGTAATGTGTCATAACTATTATTCTATACCCTGGCCTCTAATTAATTTGTGGGATACCAGATAGCGGCAGAGCACAGACTTAAGTAAAACCAAACCTACTATTTGTCAAGTATATGTTTTAGCAACTTCCAAACTTTCAGACTTTAGCTTTAGTAAACCAAACACTGTAAATCTAGGTTAGCTATTGTTGGCCTGTGTAACTCCCATACTGTGTTCTTGAATGAAATTTGACCTTGGAACTTGTAGGAACTGCTTAACAAAATGCTTACTATAAAAAACAGAAAACCGAGCTGATAATAGTTTATAACGGACCTGTCCAAAGTGCAACCCTGGAGCCAGCAGCTGCACTTGACAAGATCAATTATGGGCCTTACCTAAAAAATCGAATGTATTTTCTCTGCTCTTAAACCATCTTCAAATTCAAGGCAGGACCAATTTCAAACAGACTGGAAAAATGTATATTGCATTTCTAATATGGCTCTACTAGGTCACCCCTAGTTTATAAGCTTTACTCTATATATACTCTATGATCTCTAGTAAACTAATTGGTGTGGTGTTTTATGAATGTTATCTTCTTGTCGTGCAGGAGTAATGGTGTGTTGGAGACTTTCACCGGGACAGAAACCAACAAGATCTGGCCCTACGTTGAGTCGTTTCTTTACAAAAAGCTTGCTGTCCTCAGTCAAAA